>MNCI01009716.1:846684-869700 GCA_015680685.1 Gnetum montanum
GGGCCACAAGCACTAGTTATGGGGCTAGAAAGACATGCTACCCATGCTTGAAGGCACCCCTCTAACTAAGGCCCTTCCTTCCATCTTCTCTTTTTGGAGTGATTATTATTCTTTGAGGTGGTTGTGGACTCATTTTGGTTGGTAGGATGGAACACATCAATGCGAGGTCACTGTTCATGATATGGACTTGGTATAAACTTGGATGGACAGGTATGTTGATCATTTTAATCACACTTATCACAAGAACCTATTGTGGACATGGTTAAGTACCTTACATTCCAATCTCTACTATTCCTTCTCATCCCATTATTCACCTCACTGCTACATGAAATTATGAGCCTTTTGGTTTTCTGTAGTATAGTGCAACATCCTAACAATGGCAATTGTGTGTTGTTTGGAACAAAGGCATGGTCTACATTTGACTTCTTGGGTGCCCACAAACATCTATAGAAGTGGTTATGCAAGGGCATTATGGCAAGAGCCTACTTTGGGGAGGACCCACTTACATAACTTTTGTTGATCATGACTTTGAACTAACCTTCACATCTTCCAGAACATCAATGATGGTTTCTCTAAATTTATGCATGATTTTGGGACTACTCATCTTTTCGTTAATTTTTCCTACTTTTCTATTTCCATATCCATTAATATTTCTTGGCCATCTTCAATTATTCAAAAACCTATGTGCTTCTAGAGTTACGCTTATTAGTCATGGGGGCTAGGGATGCTTACTTTAAAATTTTTGAAATTTTTCCACCATCTTATTTTTGAACATCATGGTAACTGATAGTATTTGATTAAAATAATGTGAATAGCTTGATGATTTTAGTTGCCTCATAGCCTTGGGCATAGTAGGTTGTGCTTAAATAAAAACTAAGGGATTCAAAAAAGGTTAATTATTAAGGAAAATTTACCAAAACTAATGTTGATCCTTTGGTGACTACAAGTGATGCTAAAAGAAATTCCTAAGGGAGAAGGTCTTTTGCTAGGCACGAAAAGAAAACTAAGAGAGGGAAAATGGAGGATATGACCATGGATACATCATCGCACATACAAGATAGTAGCTGAAGCTTTGCATGTTTGCTCTCCATAGGGAAATGAGAAGAAAGTTTAGTCCACCCTTCAAGAATGTTCTACATAACCAGAGAAGCATCGACATAACAATCACAGTTAAAAGTTTACCACTGCTAGCAACAACCAAGAGCATAATCCTCAATGAATTCTTGAAGACCTCTATAAATTTTGTAATTTTCAATGTCTATCTAATCTTTATGTCACTTTGTCATTTTGTATGCATCCACTCAAATAAAATTTTGTAATGCGGCACTTAGAGCCATTCAGTTTGTATGTTAGTCAATAATCGCATACCTGCCCAATATTTTGTAAAGCACTTATTCCTCCTCTTCTGCACTTAAGGATGAGTTTTCATTTAGTCATGGGGGTATGATGAATCATGTTTTCATTTGCTCCGACATCAGGTATCCGACATCAGAGCCTTGATGTCAGGTATCCGACATTGAGGTCCAGATGCCTATAAATATAGCACTTGGGCACATGGTTTTGGACAATAGTTTTGCACTAGTTTTTAATAGTTTTTTCAATAGAGTAGTTGACTCTTGTAGTTTTATTCTATAATCTTATAGAATAGTTAGTGAGTGCCCACAGAGTGGATCTGAGTTAGTTGTATGGAGTCTTATTTGAGTGGCAATGTACCTGGACATATTCCATGAATGAAAATAAGATCGAGATTGATTCTTATTCATTACAACACTTTGACTTAGATTAGATTTACTTTCCATGCAATTTTCTTTTCATGTACTTAGTTAATATTACATTTTAATGCATGTTAATTAATTAAGCACATAAGTACGATTTCTTCGAGCATGCATATGAATCTTGGTAATCCTAGAAATGCTTAACATTTGGTAATCTAGCACCATTATATGTGTTCAGGATGTACATGGGAGGTGGGATCAGATATGTATGTTAGGGTAGTTGATTATTAATTAGCAATTAGATTAGTTGAATTGATTATAAATTGAGTTTCAACCTATTGTTAATTGTAGAATAATAAAATATAAAATAATAAAAATCATATGCCTCACTCTAGACTAAACCATATGTGACAAAGCTACCACTAGTCCAAGTAGGAAGATAGCAAATTACGATCAAAGAATAGCAATCTAGATGCCACAACTAGTCCCATCCATGAAATTTGATTGGATTGTGCATGAACACTTGTGATTCATATGGTTGGGTGTAGGGGTACTTCAATGCTCATCAAGAAGGAAAGAAAGTTGACATAACTCTCCTAGTTCTCCATCCTCACCATCCTCTTCATCATTTAACTCTTACGAGGGAGAATGTAACCAAGATTAAAAGAGAAATAATCCAAGCCAAGGCGAAGGAGAAAGAAGATCCCATTGAAAAAATGGAAGAAGAAAACATAGATAATAACAAGAGTGATGAGCAATGGATTAGTCCAACATCCAACCATATGAGTTACGACTGTTCATGTGCCATTGAGTCGAATTCCATGGACAAAGTAATGTAAATATGCTGGTAATTGGTTAGAGTTCATGATTTTTTTCTTCCCACATGAGTTAGTAAAATCAATGAGTATGGTTTAACTCATGGTGAGGCATATGGTAATTGATGTTGACTAGGCCATATTACTCCTAGTAAACATAAAGTAAGTAAAATTGTTTCTAAATCTAAGTAATTGTAAAAAAATCTAATCTAGCCTATGTGATGGACATCCATATTTAATTCTCTAGACACGTCTTGGACTTATGTAATATTTATTAGAATTACCAAGTAGTACACTACTAGGTGAACCAAGCAATAATACTATTGGGTTACCAAATAATCACACTTAACACTTAGATACAGTTGTATTCATTTCGCTTAACAACAGTAATGAGAACGTGCATAGAAAGTAAATTAGTAACTAGAGAAAATAGTAGACATTAAGCTAAGTTAAAGAAAAAAAATTATTTTAAGTGTAAACAGTAAAAACTAAGTGATGCTGTAATGATGCAAAGTAATCTTGATCTTTATTTCTATGCATGAAACGTGTCCAAGTACATTCCACTCAAATAAAGATTCTGTTCAATTACTAAACATCACACAGTGGGCATACACTCCTAAGTGCTAAGTGCTAAAATTAAGAAAACAAATTGATAGAATTTCACTACGTGTGAAATGAAATTATATGTGTATGGTGTGCTTAAGTGTTGTATGTATAGGTCTACACATGTTTGTGATATTGAATATGTGACATCATATCTCATGCCTTAATATCAGGGATCCAATATTTTGGCTTAGATATCGGATACTTGATATTTTTGGTAAGAAAAATTTGGGTTTATCATACCCCCACGACTATCTAAAAACTCATCTTTGAGTTAAAACAAAATGAGGATACAATTTCTTACAAACTTGGGAGGTAGATTCATATGACATGGATTCTTATATACATGACTCTCTAGTGCCATAGTGGAGTTTACAAAAATGACACAACTCATGACATAACAACTTTACCCAAAAGAAAAAAATTTGGTGAAGCTGGATGTAGCCTTATGTTGTTCAAGGGGGTGATGGCTCTTTTATCAGTTGCTTCCCCTTATCATCAGGCTTCTAAAATCTATATCAATTTAGGGGCACCTAAATTTTTTCTTCCTCTATTTTGAGATCATGAATTGTCCATGGTGATGAACCAATGTTTGATTTTAACACATCCCATGATCATGGCAGCTATGAAAACATCTAATTTTCTTTGACGTACCAGGCCACAAATTACCTCCTTTCCTCTTCAAATGCTCTATCCTTTTTACAAAGTTCATGGTAGTCTAATAATCTTCTAGCTAGGTTTGTTGCTACATCATTTTTTCCATGGTATCTAGCCATTACTACTTCTGGTTTAGAGTTTTCCACTTGAAGTTTATGTAGTGCATCTTTACAATCTACAAACTCTTTCTCATATAGTGCATATCTAGCTACTACTGGCTATTCTAGCTGATTTCTAGGCTTACTTGCTATCAACATGGCTAAGTTAGCATAACGTAGGTTAGCCAACCCCATGTAATCTTTCAAGTCCTTAATTTGTAGGTCTTTATTTTTGACTTCCACTTGGTGTACAAGGGCATAGCTATCTAGGATGGATTTCCAGTCAATATTTTGTACTAAAAGTATGTTGATTCTGGCCTTTACCATCTGAATTTCTTTCTCATTTATCTGTTTGTATATGCCTCCTAGGTCATAGAAGTGTTCCTTGAGCTTGTCATGTTTCTTTGCCTTGTTTTGCCATTGATGAGTAGTGAGGTACCCCTACGCCAAACCATATTAATATGAGCATTCACACACGATCTAGTCAAACTCTAAGGATTAAGTGCTTATGTGCTTACGCAGAACAAAGATGAGTTATACAGTCGTTGTCTTCCCAATCTTACTTGTAAGGCACAATTGTATGGTTAAGTAAACTTGAGGTGTATGATTTTTATGTTTTTCTTTTATATTTTCTATCCTAGTCTCCTAAGTGTGTGTAATGAAAAGATTTAATTAACTAATAGTTTTTGTAACTCTAATATGAATCAAATCCTAACACCAACATCTGTTCCCACTGCTTGGACACATCTTGAACTAGTGTAACACTACTGGGATTACCAAATGTTAGTCGTTATTGGGTTACCAAGTATTCCATGTATGCTCGAAGTGGTCATGTTGAGTGTGCTAATTCATTAATAATTGATAATTAATAATTCTATGGAAACAACATTAATTAACTACTGAAAGTATCAAATAATAGTAAACAACATTAAATGCAATAATTAAGCTATTCTGAATGTTGTAAGGTTTATCACAAAGTTTATCTTTATTTCTGGACATAAGGTGTGCTCAGGTACACAATGCTTAAATAAAGATTTATTTACTCTATGACTCCTGTTGTGGGCACTCAGAAATAATTCTAACTCTGGAATAGAGAAATTGCAAGAGTTTGACAAAGGGACTAAAAAAACTACTATTGAGACCAAGCATCCTTGTCTCTTATTTATAGCCAATGAGACAGGCTCTGACATCGCATGTCTGATGTTGCTTGGCGCATCTGATATTGGGTCACTTATTTGATAACTCATCATACCCCCATGACTAAATGAAAACTCATCCTCAAGTTCCTTACAGAATATTGGGAAGGTATGGGATTATTGACTGAATGACAATTAACGATGACATGGAATGATAGACTCAAAGTGCTCGGTGAATAGATCAATAACGTATTACAACATTGGTGTTCATAACCATTGTGGTGAACATAGATGACATTCAATCCCTCATTTGATAACTTGAAGAGAGAGAGAGAGAGAGAGAGAAGAGAATGAGGTGTGTTGCTATCGATGTCAAAAATGTGCACACCATTGTTCATCCATGGCCACATGAATTAGCGTTGCTCCAGTCCATTCTAAGTGCTCCCTCCTATCCTAGTCCATTGTTCATGTGATCACCATCTACACATACAACACAATCATAAATATGCAAGGATAGATAAGATATAATATAGTTGATACCTTACCTTGATATGAAGTACAATAGGTTAGAGGTTTGTAATTGATAACTACCCAAGGTGTAGGGGTGAGATAAGTAATAGAATGGAAAAAATTTGCAACAAGCCCCCATGACTAAGAGCGAATCTCTGGTAGCAATAGGATGGAAAATGAAAGAAAAAGAAAGATAAGAGGAATAACAACGGTGAAGCTAATAAAAATGCTTAGAAGGGAAGAGAAAAACAAAAACGGATGTCATGGATGAGGTGAAATGAGAACTAGTTGATTGCAAGAAATTTTTAAGGAAAAAAACTTAACAATTGCACCAAAAAGGAATGCTAGTGGATCCTCTCCAAAGCAGGCTTATGCCCTTTATGCCCTAACAAACCCATAAACCAAAGAGTCTGTAAGCTCTAGGAATGACATATGGAGACAATAGTTAAGAATTCACCCACAAGAATTTACTAAAGAATAATAATGCACCAACCATAGACTAATCATAAAATTGACAATGAGGTAGAATACGAGTAGCAAGATGAAAGAGAAGAGAGAATGGAATGGAATCCCAAAATCAAGGTTGTGTAAAGTCCCTTGTGTATTATGTGGTTAAGGTGACTTAATAAAATTTAGTCTAAATCCAAATTAAAACTAACCACATTCAGTGACCTCACATCAACACACTTGACCAACCCATCCTCTTGAAGCAACAAGAATGCTTTCACAGAGCAACCACCATTCTAAAAAGAGAAGAATAAAGAAGCATGAAGTGAGAAAGGGTCTTAGTTAGAGGGAACCTTCAGGCATGGGTAACATGTCTTTTCAATGCCATAACTAGTGCTTGTAGCCCATGTTGTTTTATTGTGTCTAAGGGGTGTGTTTTGAATTCCTAGCAGTTTGTGTTTTTTGTGAGTGGAAACCACACCGTGCAAAGACTTATTTTATTCATTCAACTTCCTGATATTAGTCGATAGTGGAATGGTGGAAAACCTATGAAAAACAACTGAGTACCCAAGAGAATAGCTAGCATTAATGTGTTTAATCCCCTTGAAGTCACACCCTTTTCAATCCATTTGAATCTTTCGTTGGTTTGAAGAATACCAAGCCACAAATTCATTAATAGGTTTGATTAGAAAAAGTAACAGCACATTTCCAAAACAAAGGGAGACCATAGAGTTGAATGAATGAATGGATGACATGGACTCATTGCCTATTTTTTTCAAAAGAAGCCATATCTTAGCATCAACATTAAAATTTGAAGGTAAAAACCAAACATTAGCAATCAACACCATTATAGTACAACCCACCATCATGAGCACTTATTATGTGATAAGTGAGAATAAATAAAAAAAATGTAATAGAGAAAGAAATAGTAAAAATGTTAATGATGGTGTAAATGAAAAATAAGAAAAAATGAAAAATATTGGAAGGCGGAGATCTAAAATATTGAGTAGGGCTATCCTTCAACAGAGGTAGTGTTAATATTAGTAGTTTTGGACTTATGGAAAGGTTTGGTTTTCTAGATGTTGACCAATAATTTCTTATCTAGGCTTCCAGGTTCATAGATCATCATGGCCCCTAAAGGAAAAGTTTCATGAATGATATAAGGTCCTTCCATAGCATTTGAAATTTATTTTGTTATGGCACATGTGTGGGATTCTAATAAAGAACCCTCTCTCCTGGTTGGTATTTGGCTTTTCTAATTCTTAGGTCATGACATTGTTTGTTGAAGGCCTTGTGCAGTTTGTTGGATGATAGGGTGTCTAATAGATTTTCATCTAGTAAGTTAAGATTCATTAACCATTCTTTCTATGCTAGACTGAGGTCAAGGTTAAGGTCACATGCTGTAGATAGTGTACGGAGCTTAGCTTGGATAGGAAGTGTTGGAAGTTTACCGTACATTAACTCATAGGGAGAGTAGCCTATAGGGAGTTTCCATGTGGAGCGGTAGGCCCAAAGAGCATCATTTAGTTTGGTGCTCAAGTCTCACCTATATTTGCTAATGGTTCATATCAAAATTTTTCTGATTTCCCTATTAGTGACTTCAGCTTGACCATTCGCTTGAGGATGATATGGTGTAGTTAGTTTATGCTCAACTCCTAAGCATTGCATCAAGTTCTGAAAAGTTGCACCTATAAAATGTGTACCATTATCAGAAATAAGTGCACGAGGCACACCAAACCTATTTACAATTTTTTGTTGAACAAATTGTGCAACAGTAGATGATGTATAGTTGGTAATGATGGTTGCTTCTACCCATTTTATAAAATAGTCAACAACAACAACAATGTATGCTTTTCCATTGGACATTAGTATAATAGGCCCCATAAAATTAATAGCCCATATGTCAAAGGATTCTAAGGGTTAAATCCACTATTGTGGACCCTCCATTCTAGTAGTCATTCCCCCATCACATTGGTAGTGCTCACAAGATTGGACAAAATGATGAGCATCCTAAAATAATGTAGGCCAATAATATCTTTCAAGAAATATTTTACTGGTTGTTCGTCTCCTAGCATAATGAAGCCCACAAGGGCCCTCATGAGCATCTTGGAGAACTTGTAATTGATTTACGTCAGGAACACACCATTGAACCAAGCCATTGGAACATACTTTGTAAAGGTGTCCATTGATTTCCATGAAATGTTTGAATAGGTGAAGAAACTGTTGTTTCTTTTTAATGTCCAGCCATTGTGGTGTTTCTTGTGTGAGAAGATAAGTAAGACTGCTGCTATACTAATTTGTATCTGTGGGTGATTGATTGTTTATTACACCTGCAAAGAGGAGTTTATCAAGGAAATGATCAAAAATTGGGTATTTGTCCTCTTTTTTGTCCCATTGCAACTGAGATAAATGATCGACACCAACATTCTTGGTGCCTCTACGATCTACTATTGTGAGATCGAACTCTTGTAAGATCACAAGCCATCGTATGATGCGAGGGCTCACAGGTGGTTTATTTATAAGGAATTGAGTTGCACTATGATCTATGTGTACAAATATCTTATAGCCTAATACATAGTGCCTAAATTTCTCTAGTGCAAACACCACGACCATTAACTCTTTTTCTATTATGGTGTAGTTGAGTTGTGCACCAGCAATACTTTGACTTGCACAATGAATGTAATAGGCATGTTTATGCTCATCTAACTGTGTAAGTATGGCCCCTAAAGCAAAATTGGATGCGTTATTCATTATATGAAATGGTCTGGACTAGTTAGGAGCTTGTAGAATGGGTGTTTCTATGAGCTTCTGCTTCAAGGTTTGGAAGGCTAATTCACATTCCTTGATCCATTCAAAGGATATGTCCTTTTTTGTTAATTCTACCAATAGTTGTGCAATCTTTGAAAAGTTCTCGATGAAGCATCTATAATATCTAGTATGTCCAAGGAATGATCAAATATCTTTTACAATTTTAGGTTGACAAGTGATTCCTTGGATGACTTTAATTTTTTCAGGATCTACCTCTATCCTTGTTTGTGAAATTTTATGCCCTAATACAATGCCCTCTTGGACCATTAAGTGGCCCTTTTGCTAATTAAGCCTTAGGTTGGTTTCAACACATCATTTCAGTACTTGCTATAATTGGTCCAATTCTTATTCAAAGTTCACTCCATAGGTGGAGAAATCATCCATAAAAACCTCCATATCATTCCCTATTTGCTGCTAAAATATACTGAGAACTAGCCGTTGAAACATTGCTAGAGCATTACACAAGCCAAACAACATCTGCCTATATGCAAATGTCCCCCAAGGACTCGTGACTGTAGTTTTGTCTTGGTTTTTTAGTGCTATTTGGATTTGATTGTACCCACTGTAACCATCTAGAAAACTATTGTAACAATGCCCTACAATGGTATCTAAGACTTGGTCAATGAATGACAATGGAAAGTGATCTTTAAATGTTACCATCTTCTATAGCCTAAAGTCTATACACACCCTCCATTTACCACTTTTTTTGGGCATAATGACTAATGGACTGATCCATTCACTATCAACAATGGGGTAGATGAACCTGACCTTTAGAAATTGTTCAATTTCTTCCTTAACTACTTGCTTAAGCTTTGGGTTCAGTCATCTTTGTGGTTGTCATCGAGGCTTCATAGAGGGGTCAGTGTAGATTCTATGTTGGCATATCCTAGGATCTATTCCAGTTAATTTGGGATATGACCAAGCAAATGCTTTTGACCATTTTTTAACATCTTTAGTAGTCTTTCTTTTTGTTGATGAGAGAGCTTAGCATTAATGATTATCGATTTTCCATTCTTGAGAAATGCATACTCCATACTGGTGGGCAATGATTTTAATTCAAGGGCCTCTTGCTTAAACTCGTCAGGGATTTCCAACTTCTCCCAGTTGATATTTTTAGTGTCAGTACTTGGAAGTTGGTGATGGACTTACTCTAATGCATCTATGCTATTGATATAAGCACAAGTCAAGCTCTCAATTGGTTCCATGCATAAAGTTGAATTGCTCTCTAGGTTAGCTATTAGCCACTAGGTGCCTTCCTATCTTGTGGTTGCTATATATAAGCATCTTTGTATGTTAGTTACTTATGCACACTAGTTGCATGTAGGCAATGTTAAGCGTTGTATAAACTAGGACTTCTGCATGTAGTTGCACCTTGTGTCACTGTATGCGATGCATAGAAATTTCTTCTTCTCAATCCTCCCAAATGCATTTTCTTTTGATATCTCTAAGGAAAGATCATGTATTCCTAGGCATGCATCAATTGTACTTAGCCATGCTCTTCCCATTATGATTGGGAAGTCCCCCTTGTAGTTGTTAATTGAATCACTAGGAAATCGACTGGATATGACCACTCACAAATAGTGGTGAAAATGTCCTCCACTAGTCCCAATGGAACAGTGATGGACTGGTTGGCCAACTCTAAATGAATGTTACTCTTCTTTAGTGAAGGTGGGTTCTAGGCTTTATACATTTCCTAGGAGATCAAATTAACACTAGAACTTGAATCCAAAAGAGCTTTACAAGGCTCATTTCCAGTGATTTGCAAATAAATAAGAGGACTTTCAAGATTAGAGAATTTCATAGGAAGATGGCAAGCTTTAATCTAATCATGATGGCATGGGTTAACATAATAGTGTGAGTTGTGTGCAATTTTTGGTTTGAAGGAAGCTTTGAAGATTGAAAAAATGATAAGGCATTTGGATAATTAGCTACTTGTGGTTGTAAGGACTTGATTGGACTGTTGGTTCTAAAGAAAGGTCTCTTTTTTAATCGGTTGTTTGAACCAGCAGTAGGTTGAAGATTAATAGCCCTTGTAGCATTATGTTACTGCAGTTGGGTAGGAATCTCTCCCTGCATTGTTGGAGTAGGTGGTAATGGAGCTGAAGGTGGAAGAGATGTAGATAGATGAGAAGGCTAGTATGTATGTGGAGCATCACCTCAAAAAGAAAAAGTTCTATAGTACTCGGGGGTTTGGTAGTGAGGCTGAAGAGCAAGGTGACTAGTAGAGTCAGGTGGAGAGATTGGCTATTGAACATAATACCCATATGGATTAGGTTGATGGTAAGGGTAGTGTTGACGTGATGGTGGCATTCCCCATGGTTGTGGGTGTTGCCACTGTTGATACTATTCATTTAGTTGTGGTGAAGCTCCACTTGGATAATATGTCAAGGGTTGGTGGAGCTCCACTTAAAGATAAGGTAACCTTCTGGGTGTTTGCTGTCTGTTATATTGTGGGTTTAGTGCATACACCTTAGAATCTTGTAGATGTGACACCACTGGGCAACATCCCTTAGGATGGTCATATTGGCAAATCTCACATCTGCCATCATTGTCTATGTCCAAATCTACAACTTGTTCAATGATGGAAACCTTGCCCTTACCCTTGTTATGTGCATACTCAACTTCTTTCTTTTTTCTTCTCTCAAAGTCACTACTTTATTCTCTAGAATCCT
Organism: Gnetum montanum; assembly: GCA_015680685.1. Taxonomy (NCBI): domain Eukaryota; kingdom Viridiplantae; phylum Streptophyta; class Gnetopsida; order Gnetales; family Gnetaceae; genus Gnetum; species Gnetum montanum. The sequence continues at coordinate 858,146 of MNCI01009716.1, forward strand.
CCACTATTTTTAGGACAGTTTGAAATTTTTCTTCCAGGGAGTTTCACATTTTATCTACCTTTTTCGATACTTCTGATGCAAATTTTTGAATGGGCAAAGTCTTTCTATTCACCATCTCTTCAAGTGGTAACTCTTCTTTATCTTTGCAAAATCTAATTTCCTTCTTTTGGAGGGAAGGATCTCTACTGTACTCCTCTACACTTTCTCTTTTCCTCAACTCACCTTCCTCCTTAGCAACTTGCTCCAAAAATATTTGTATTTGATGGGCTTTGATCTTAGATAGCCTTCGTTAGGCATAAGTCCTAAGGGTTCTTCGTGTTTCGTACCTAAGCTCATCTATGAGATGGCATAGCTATTCCTTTTGTGAGTAACCATGGCTAGGGCAATGGTGTAATAAAGAATAATATCATCCCATCAAAGGATTTGTGTCCTCCTTGTTTCCATCCTTGGATTTGCATACGTGGGTTGGACACTTGGGAGCACGTTTGATACTTATTTTTGAATAGCTCCAACATGGTACTCCATCAACAAATGGATTTTAGTTCTAAGGACCGGTACCAACTTTCTACTTCCTTGATCAGTGTCGTTGGAAGCAACTTTAGCTTTTTCCACTTATTTTCTATATTCTGCAAGGCACATGCATTGTGGAATGCTTGTAAATGGTTTTGAGGATCAACATTGTATCCCCATTCAAATTGTGGAATGTTATTCATGTCTAGTCTTTTGATCCTACTATCTTTCTAGTGCCTTGTTGGGATTCTAACAGCCTCTATTATATTTAACATACTTCAAGTGGTGAGTAGAGGTTCATCATGATCATGCTACTTATGGTGTCAATGATGCCTTTGCTATTCCCTACTCTCCCTTCTTTCACGATGCATCTCTCTAGAATGCCCTCGACCCCTTTGTCTATTATTTTGTCAATGATTTCTATCTTGCCTACCATTGTCCTCATGATCTCACCCTTTGCAACTATGTTCAGATCTTGAAGGAGCTGGGAAAGAAGATGATGAAGGTGAAGAGGAAGAAGGATCTTCACCATGACAGCATCTGTTACCTTCTCTTCGGTGGTCGTGGCCTTGATCATGGTCATGATCGGAATGTCCATCATTATCATGCATTCATGTTCATTTTTCAGACTCTTTTTGTCCATTGGTATCAGAACCTATGTTATGAATGGTTGAGTGAAGATTCTCATATTCAACTCCTTGACCGAAGTCAGGGAGAGGAACGTCATTTTGTGGAAAACCTCCCGAGATAGGTTCACCACCATTGTTTTCACTTAGGACATATGGGACATTCTGAGATCACTTCCCCTTAAAGGATTTGTAATATCTCTCCTATTGTAGATCCCTTTGGCATTGTGCCTTATGGGTTGATACTCTCTCAAATCTTGTTCATGCACAACATACTCTGACTGTAAGTGTTGCATACCAATTCGTGTGAGAACATAAAGAAGCATGCTTGGGATTGAGTGATTAGAGGTAACACTATGTTACCTTCTAAATCATGCCATCATAACTATTGATCCTAGTGGAGGATAAAGGTAAAGTCTAGTACATACTCATCAGGATGACGTATACCATGCAAAACTGTTGGGGCATTGGTGGATCATCATGTGCACCCCGCCTCCAATTGTTCATGGTATCAGACCTAGTCGATGAAGCACTCTCATAAGAAGGAGACATGATTGATTACCCAGTGTGTGGTACTCTTTTTTGGTGGTTATAGGATAGCTACCTTTAAGGGTTCGTTCCAATGATGGAAAGATTTTCCTGAGTTCTAATCAAGACACAAACAACAAAATCCTCAGCAACGATGCCAATGATGAGCGGCAAGGTACCCCTACACCCAACCATACGAATACGAGTGTTCATGCATGATCTGGTCAAAGTTTGAGGATTAAGTGCTTATGTGCCTACATAGAACAAGGATAAGTGATGCAGTTGTTATCTTCGCAAGCTTACTTGTAAGGCACAATTGTATAGTCAAGTAAATTTGATGTGTATGATTTTTATGTTTTTTTTATATTTTCTATCCTGGTCTCTTAAGTGTGTGCAATGAAAAGATTTAATTAACTAATTGGTTTTGTAACTCTAATGTGAATCAAATCCTAACACCAACATCTGTTCCCACTCTCTAGACACGTCCTGAACTAGTGTAACACTATTGGGATTACCAAATGTTAGTCGTTACTGGGTTACCAAGTGTTCCATGTATGCTCGAAGTGGTTGTGCTGAGTGTGCTAATTCATTGATAATTAATAATTAATAATTGTATGGAAACAACATTAATTAACTACTAAAAGCATCAAATAACAATAAACAACATTAAATGTAATGATTAAGCTATTCTGAATGTTGCAAGGTTTATCACAAAGTTCGTCTTTATTTCTAGACACATGGTGTGCTCAGGTACACAATGCTCAAATAAATATCCATTCACTCTATGAATCCTATTGTGGGCACTCAGAAATAATTCTAACTTTGGAATAGAAAAATTACAAGATTTCAGCTAAGGGACTAAAAAAACTACTACCGAGACCAAGCACCCCTATCTCTTATTTATAGCCAACGAGACAGGCCTCGACAGCGCATGTTCAATGTCACTTGGCCCATTCGATATTGTGTATCCGATATCAAGGGCCTGATATCATGGGTCCGATTTCATGGGTTTGATATCAGGTCGCTTATTTGGTAACTCATCAACCATAAACTAATTTCAATGGTTAATTTTTTTCGAATGGCATGTACCTCCTCCATAGAGAGGGTGTTATTTTCTCTTGTGAAGTGGCTCATGTCTTGGTTGACCATCACTAGTTGTTCCCTTAACTAGTGGATGCTCTCCTCCAAAATGTTCTTTTGGTTGTGTACAATGGTCAACCTCATGTTGTTAGTAGCAAGTTGATTATTTTCCTCTTGTACTACAACAAGTGCCTTCACATGTGCATACCTTTGTGCTTCAACTATAGAGGCATTCCATACTGCTTTCTCCTTTTTAATTACCAACTATTTATTCTACTCAATCAGGTTGCTAATTTGCTTGATTATAAATTGCTTGATCTAGTTTGGTGTAATGAATTCCATAGGATCTCCTCATTCATCTCTCAAGGCTATGAGCTCTTCTTATACTTTCAAAATTTCTACCTCTACATGCTCTACCTTAGTTTCTGTAATGACTAGCTTTCCCTTGATAATGATGAGCTTAGATTGTATTGTAGAGACATCACTGGGGATGTTGAACAGTATTTTCATGACTTACCTAGTTTGTAGTAGTCTATCAAGCACATCCTTATGATCAATAAGAGTCATCAAGATTCTAGTTAGCATTTGAGCATCTTTGGATCCAGTTAGATCCATTGATGGTACAACATGTATATTGAAGGATTCATTGATGTAATCAATGATCATCTTTGCTACTCCCACTGCATCTTTGTGCTACATTACCACTACTGTGGCTCCTTATTTAGTGTCTAGCACCACTTGGAATAATGTAGCATTTCTAGAGATCGATTGTGACCATTGTACCTCTTCTCCTAACTATAATGAAATCTATCCACTTACTGGATTAGTTGAAATTATGGGTTTGATGGTACTATCAATAACTCTATATAAATTGGCATCTTCCTTCATTCCACAGCTGATTATTTTTGCAATCTGCTATAAATGACTCATTGATGGTCGATAATCTTACAATGGTAGTAGTGGAACTTGTTGTTGTTACTACTATTGTTGGCCATTTGGCCTTGCTTACTATTTTTGTTGTTGCTCTTTTTCTTGTTCTTAGTATTGCTCCTCACCATGGTCTTTCCTTAGTGTTGTTGGCTTAAGAAACTTAGCATATGAAGCATTTTGGGCTCTCTTGGGCACATCATTAGTGTATCCTAGGATTCTAGCTCATTTTCATAGCTTCCTAATAAGGTAAGAGAATTGAAGTATTGGCTTTCCTATCTTTTTCTCTCAAACTACCTCTATATTTCAATGAAATAGAGTTGTGCAAGGTTGGCATTATACCTTCCCATCAGAATCACACTATCTCTAGCTGCAAAAGTTGATACTTTATTGAGTCCTTTTGTTGGGAATAGGTGATAAGTACCAATTTTAAAGTAAATTATTTCTTCTAGAGTTAGCTCATTATAGCCCTTATCTTCCTTGCCATAAGCTTGTTTTAGCCATAGTTTTCTGGTTTTAAGATCTAATCAAGTGAATAGATGTGCTATCCTTACCCCTTCTTTGGGTATATTTAGAGCTTTAGCAATTGCCTTGATCAAGAATGACACTAAGATTCCTCCAATGTTGATAGTAGTTCCCTCTTCTTTGTTGTGCCAAAATTGATAAGTCTTTCCAAAATATCATTTACTAGTTTGTGACAACATGGGCCATAGTAGTGATGCTTGGAGCTATGTTCTTACCGCATTAGTAAAAAATTCCATAATCAGGACAAAGTTCATCTCCACGATGATTGTGGTTAGGATGGATCTTTTTTGAATTGCATGGAGGCAACTTTGTGAGAACGTGAGGTGTTGTTGTCCTAGCACTTGTGGTTCTTCTACCTCTCCTTGGGCCAATTGTCCCATAGTAGGAGTACCTTGATGAATGTTGAATGATTGGGCTTTTTGCTCCTCATGTTCTAGTTCTTGCCCTTCAATTCAGCCTTGACCTTGGCCTTTTGATCATTTTCTTGCTCCTTGTGAAGGTCCTTCTTATGATCCTCCTCTTCTTAGAGCCACATGCAATCATTAAGAATTAAAAATTACTAAGGTATTCACATTTATTCTTAACAGTTTCATACCTTACTCATACCCTTAGTTTCATTAAGTTCTTAGTTTATGATCATAGAGTTAGAAAACTTTTGCAAAAAGTAACCCCATAGGTGTTAATCTTTTTATAACCCTTCACAGTTGTCTAATTTGTTCTTATCTATGGCTCATGATGATGGTTATGGTTCCTTAAGAACATTAATTAAGTGTTTTGGCATTGATATGTGTGATTATTTTTTTAAAATTTCAACTATCTCTTTATATTTACCCTTAAAATACCTTCCAGGCATTAGAATTTTTCAAAAATTAACTTAGATGGCTTAGATTTTCCTCACTAGCACCTCCCATGATTAAGTTGAGAACTTTGTGATTAAATAAGTTCAAAAAAGCACAAAAATTAGAGTGATAATGGTTGAATTATGGCTTGGGAAAGTTAGGAGGCCAGAGCTCAGATTGTAAAAGAAAATTCAAAAAATATCCCCTTGGAACAAATGAAAAATGATGAAAAAATTTTCTAAGTCCCCACATATATATCAATTTGTGGGACCCGATATCAGGGACTCAACATTAGGGATTTGATATTGATGCAAACACGATATTGGTGACCCAATATCAGAGCCCAAGAAAATTTATTTTTCAAAAGGGTTTGATGGAAAAAATTAATTCTTTTGGAGATTTAGAAGATTTTAAGGTTTTTTTAGAGGGTTTGGATGATGAAAATATGCTTAATTTTGTCAAGAAATTTGTCATCAGAAGTTCATAGAGAAGGAATCTCAAGCTATGAAAGTTCATAAGCTAAGTAAGAAGGGTAATGAATTCATATTTTTAGAATGGATAGTGTAAATATTATGGGAAGTGTTCATTGATGTTGGAAAGTTCAAAATGATGTGGAATTTCTTTGGTAGATATAAAATACAATAGTTATACAAGTGGCTCCTCCCCAAAGCAAGCTCCAACCATTAATGTCCTTGTATAACCATGCTTAGAAGTGTCCTTAAGCACTCAAGGAGTTGAATGTAACACATACCTATTTAGCAAAACACACATGTTAGTACCACCAAATTGGAAAAATAACTCTATGTTACACAAAACCATAAGTTGTGACTATTCAAATAGTGAGATGAGATGGACTTAGAAGGGATTGTAGAAATTCAGACGTGAGATGTCTTACTATAGGAATAATGAATTCTTGTGTTTTATTAGTGGTTAAAGTAATCACTAATCTGTCCAAGATTCAAACCAAGTATAGACACATTCTAGTGACATTGCATTGTGTCATCTCATGGAATTACAATTGTAAGACTTAATGTTGCAAGGAGTATTATCACTTGGCGTATTGTCCAAGGGAGGAGTTTTATTCATGGCACTTTATTTTTATTTTTAGATTTCTAAGAAGCCACCTACCTTCAAGCATGGGTAACATGTCTTTCCAGTGGGACCCCTAGAAATTTATTTTATGCTCTTTTATTTTTATTTGTGCCAACCATTTTAGGCAACAATTATTTAACTCTTACTTCCATTTTTTGTTAGATCTATAAGGTTATAATAAAACCTTACCAATATAATATAACTTACAATAGTAATCCAAAAGAATTCACAAACCCCCTTGATGTCACACCCTTTACATTTCCTCTTGGTTCTTCACTTTTCTATCCAAGCATAATGATCACAAGTTTACTCTTAGTTGTATGATGGAAAACAATATCATTATGTCCATGGTAAGAACCTCTTATTCATGGAATGGATGGATGGATGATATAGGCTCACTGTTTAAATAACTAGTTCCTTATGATTTGATAACATAGAGAAATCTTCACCTTATTTGATTACATAGTGCCTTTATTCAATGTGTCTTATTAGTATTCAAAATTATTTATCAAGGGTTTAAATCAAAGTATGAAAGAAATGAAAAAGATACTAAATTTTTTTGAAAATGTACAAAGAATGAAAAATGTTAAAAAGAATTGAAAATGTAAAAGAATTAGAAGACATTAAATAATGTCAAAAATTTAAAAGATGAAAAGTATCAAAGAATGGAAAGAATTATATCAAAGAATTAGGAAAAGTAAAAAGAATTGTAAAAAAAAAAAATTGCAAAAGCTCTTAGTAATTCTTGAATTAAGATAAGGCATCTTCCCCCCAACTGAACTCATGGGTGAGTGTTCAAAAGATGCTTCCTAAATCTCCTAGATCATACACTCTATGTGGTTCACATACCATCTTTATTGATTTAACGTTTGGGTTATCATCCCAAGTAATCTAGATGGTAGATGAGTTTTAATCATCTAAGTCTTTGTTCTCTTTTCCTTTTGATGTATGATCATGAGTTATTAATTTTGTGTTTAGGTCCTTAGTTGGAGTTATGTTCTTAGATTGGGGATTATTAAGTGATTCAGATGTTTCCATGCATGTTTTAGAAAATTTTTAGTTTTTAGTTAGTGGTCATAGGATATCTTTTAGTTTTGTGGCTCTTACTCTTTCTTTTGCAGACATTTGTTTTTCATTGTTGTGGACTATTGTGGTGATTACATTAACATTCTAGAGTGTCGGTCCACTATTTCACCCTTTACTTTCAATAGTAATGCATGGAATTCTTTGCGTGTGTATGGCTCTGTGCATGTCTTCTTTAGAGATTTCGACACATAAATCTCTCATATTTAACTTAGCATCAATTGTGCTAAGCCATGCCATCCCCTGACAATTGGGAATTCCTTATCATTGTTCTTTACTTCGATTACTAGGAAGTCTACTAGATAGGGCCATCCATTGATGGTGGTTACTACATTTTCTATCTATTCAAAAGGACTATTGATAGATTGATTTGCAAGCTCCAACTTGATATTGTACTCCTTCAAAGGTGGTAGGTTCCATGTTGGATATATTTCATAAAAGATCAAAGTTACCCTGAAATTGGAATCTAATAGAGCTTTTTATGGTAGATTTTTAGCTACTCGTATCTAAATTAGAGGAATCCTTGGATCAATTCTCTTCTTTGGGATTGGCCATAACTTTATCCAATTGATGATGATTTCTGTAAGCATGCCAATTTGAATGCTTGTGTTTGAAGATAATGGAAGCTTATCTTTGGTAAGAGAATCTATTGTAGTATAAGTTAGTCTTGATGAAGTTCTAGGTCTACCAACCTTTTCTAGACTTGTCCTTAAGAAAGGATGCTTCTTTATTTGGTCCTTAGTATTGTTGATAGTATCCTCTATTTGTAGTTCATTGCCATTGCAGCTTTCCTTTACTATGGTTGTGATGGTGGCTTCCCTTGCACAGTTGGTGGTGGCAATGGTGGTAAAGGATTAGTTGGATGTGGGTTTGAAGAATAAGCTATTTGCCAATGCATGTGCAAGTTTGGATCTATTCTTGACAACATTGGTCTATGGTATTCAAATGATAATATTATGGAGTCTAAATAGCTACATTGGTTGGTAAGATTGGATGTTGGACATAGTATCTATAAGGATTAGGTTGATATGGATACTGTTGCCTTGGTGGTGGCATTGCCCACGTCTAAGGTTGCTGCCACTACTACTGATATTTCTCCTATGATTGAGAGTAGGCTCCACTTGGGTAATAGGTTATCTAAAAAGGTTGCTTGATATTTCCTTGAAAATAAGAAACTCTTCTAGATCCCTTCTTTTTGAAAAATCTTGGATGGAGTGAATATACCCTAGATTTTTGCAAGTGGGCCATAGCATACTAGCACACCTTGCATTTGTTCTCTTCCTCTAAACTAGAGTTAGTGTACCCTTCAACAGTAGCAACTTTTCCCTTTTGCTTATAACTATCTTATCCATAATCTATTTTCTTCTTCTTTTCTTTTCCCCTATTTACTGCTTGTTTAGTCTTTTCCTTCATGATCTTTAAGGTTGTAGCAAAGTTTTTATCCACTAAATCCCAAACTCTCTCTACCTTGGCTACTATATCATTAACTAATTTTTGAATAGGTAGAGTCTTTTGTTGAATGGCTTGGTCCAAGGGTTCCTCCTCTTGTGTTTCACAAGCTCGTGCATCTCTCTTCTAGATGGATGAATCTTTGTTGTACTCTTCAACTGATTCCCTATTTCTGAGTTCTTCTTCATCTTTTGCCATTTGATTGAATAGTCTTTGAATGTGATGGGTAGTCATTTTTTATAACCTTTCTTGGGCACAAACCCCAAGGGTCTCTCTAGTTTTGCTTCATAGCCCATCTACAATGTGCCTAAGCTATTACTTTGATGAAAATCTATGGCTTGGGAATCTATGTAACAAGAATAATATCTGTCCATTGTTGCATCAAGGGTTTCATGAGCTCCTTTCTTCCATCCATGGATTCATTTTCATAAGTTTGACACTTGTGAATATGTCTGGTATTTTTCATTAAATATTTCGAGCATGGTACTTTAGCATCTGATGGATTCAAGTTCCAATGACCTGTACCAGCTCTTTGCTTCCTTCACAAGTGTTCTAGGAAATAACTTTAATTTTTATTAATTATGCACTATGTTTTGGAGGGTACAGACATTGTGGAAAGCTTGAAGATGATGTTGTGGATTAGTGTTGTAGCCACCTTCAAATCTTGGCATATTGTTCATATCTAGCCATTTAATTCAACTATCTCTCATGTGCCTAGTTGATATGTAGATAACTTCCTGAATATTTAGCATGCTTTAGGTTGCCATAAGGTGTTCATCATCATGGTTGGGTTTGTATGATCTATTGTAGTGGTGATCCATTTTGTGCTCATCTCTCTCTTGATTCTCTTTTCTATCTCTTCATCTTCTTCTTTCATGTTCTTCATCTTTTGTGTCAAAGTGTTATGAATGTCAATCATGATGACCATGAGTTCTTTGTTCTTCTCTATCATAGCCCTAATACTTGTGTCATCTCTTGTCAAAGTCTTCTAATGATCATGATGAGACATATGAGGTAGTAGGAGAATGATGTTAGCTTATTCCCCTTTCATGACTCTTGTATGACTCTCTATAAGATTTTGTAGGAACCATTGCCCTAGAGTCCCACTTATATCTTGAGTTAGTAGCCTCCTCCTTGTGTGTCTCTGCTAGAGTAGATGAAGTTGGGCTTTGACAGGTTCCTCAAGTCTGATGATAGGAATTTTTGAAGGCTTCTCATGGTGTTGGTGAAGTTGCTCTAAGATGAATGTATTAACATAAAGTTCTTCTATGACAATAGAAGTGTTGGCCTAATTCCCTTTGTTGTGTATATGTTTGATCTCCATGGTAGCATCTCTCCTCATTTGCTCCTTTGTGGGTTCATAGGGTCTTGTCATGTGCTAAGTCACATGATACCCTTGCTAGATTTGGTCCAAATGCATTTCCCTTAAGGTAGTTTGGAGCATGTTAAGTGTTGCATATTTTGGAGGTAGGACTATGTTACCTTGCATGTCTCTCCACCTCATTTGATTGTCCTAATGGAAGATGAAAGTGAAGTTTAACTGGTAAGGATTAGTGTGAGCATAAGTGATTCTTGTTAGCATTGGCATTCCTCATTCTTCTTCATCAATGATTCTATCATTACTTCTTCTTGTTTCCTTGGTAGGTGATTGTTGATCTTTTTTTGAAGTTATATTTTAGTTTTAGACATTATGAGTGTGCTTTTCTTATGGTTATAAGTTTTGACTTTGTGTTTTGGATGCAACAAACTTTGAGAAATCAATTACTTAGCATAACGTTGATGAGTCCCCAACAACGGTGCTAATGATGAGCAGTGTTGTAGTCCAAGATCCAACCATATGAGTTACGAGTGTTCATAGATAGCCTAATCAAGTTTCATAGTTAAGGTAATGTAATTATGCTAGTAATTAGTTAGAGTTCACAATCGTTGTCTTCCCATGTGAGTTAGTAAAATCAATGCATATGGTTTAGCTCATAGTGAGGCATATTATAATTGATGTTGAGCAGGCCATATTTCTGATAGTAAACATAAAGTAAGTGGAATTTTTTCTAAATCTAAGTAATAGTAAATAAATTTAATCTATCCTATGCGATGGTCATTTGTTCTAAGTTCTCAGGACACATCTTAGACTCATGAAATTGTTACTAGGCTTACCAAGTATTACACTATTGGGTGAACTAAGAAATAATACTACTAGGTTATCAAATGATCACACTTAATGCTTGAAATGAATTGTATCCATTCCACTTAACAATAGTAATGATAACATGCATAGAAAGTAAATCAATAACTAGAGAAAACAATAAACATTGAGCTAAGTTAAAATAGTAAAAACCAAGTGATGATGCAATGATGCAAAATAATCTCAATTTTTATTTCCATGCATGAAACATGTTCAAGTACATTCCACTCAAATAAATACTTTTTTCAATTACTAAACATCACACTACAGGCATACAATCCTAAGTGCTAAGTGCAAAAATTAAGAAAACAAACTAATAGAATTTCACTAAGCGTGAAATGAAACTATATGTGATGGTGCACCTAAGTGTTGTATTTATGTGGATGAAACTATTTGTGATATTGGATACATGACATCATATCTTGTGCCCTAATATTGGGGATCTGATATCATGGCTCCAATATCTAATACCTGTTAGCGATTGTTTGGGATGCGACCGCCAACAAGTGTTCTCGAACAGGATTTAGGTGCCTGCTGATCTCTGGCAACACCAAGGCCCAGATATCTCCAAATAAACTCAGTAGTTAATGTGAGTATGTGTGTGTGCTGTTGCGGCGTGTGGTTGTGTAAAATGTAACAATTGCGTTGTGTGTGAACTACAAATGACTTACTTTAAAGAGATTCAGCCAACTTTGCCAAGTACTGTGAGTTGTT
>MNCI01009719.1:0-16294 GCA_015680685.1 Gnetum montanum
CTGGAACCTCAATGACTCCTGCTGAACATGAGGATGTATTGGAAAAATTGCTTCAAACAGGACAAGTTTTAACGTCCCTGTTTGACATCCCCTAGGATGTAACAGCAATTCAATCAGACCTCATTTCGACAAAGGGGAAACTGGTCATATCCGAAGTAAGGGCTGAGCATGCTGAGGCTGAAGTGTAGAAATTACAAGAGCAGCTCATCGCCTTACAAGCAGCACAGCGGGATCCCTTGTGATTAGTTCCCAAAGACCAGTTAAACAATTTTAAAATTGAGTAACTAACCAAACTAATTGCAGAAAATAAGAAGGTGGCAGAAGAAAAGGAGATGGCCACTTGGGATGCCTCTGCAGCAAAGGCACAAACTCATGCGCATCTTAAGGTACTCAAGGCCTTGCAGGAAGAGAATAAGCAGTTGGTTGCAGATAACCTTCGGTTGACTTCTGTGGAGAAGCAAAAGAATGTTCTCAATGAGCACTTTCATCGACTGCGAGAACAATTCATTCGAGTCAACCAAGATGTAATCTGTTTAGCCAGAGAAAATCAAACCCTCTCAATGAAGGAGGTACGCGCAATCTGACAAAAATCAGCCATCGAGATTAGTGCGTGGCAGAATGAGGCTAAACGACATGAGAAGCTGAAGGAGCACTTCCGTGATCAGGTGGGGATGTATAAATAGATCCTAGAGAAGGAGATCCATATGGCCAAAGCTCAAATCAATAGCATCAGTGCCCAACACACTGATTGGGGGGCCATTGTGGACACTTATGCCTATGCCCACTAGGCAGAAATTAAGAACCGGGACCTATAGATTCAAGACTTAACTGAATACATGGAGTTGGCAAACCTTTGATATGCCAACCTGGCCATGTTAACAGTAGGATGCCTGAGGTCAGAGCTTGAGTAGCAGGTAGCTTCCACCCACATCAAATATGAAGCAGAATTTGCAGAACGAAAGAAGTTGGCTGAAAAATTAGATGTCACAAATTCTGAACTCGCGGTGGTAAAAGAAAGATACCAAGGACAGAAAGATATGGCAATTGACTTGACTCGACAGCTAGTAGAACTTGACAAATACAAAGACAGAGCCAGAGCCTATGAAGAGGAACGACGGGTGTTCGCGGCATGGTACGTCAAAGCTAATCAGATGTTCCTGCAACTACCCTGTCTGTGGAAAGTGCTGACTCCATCAAACATCGGAGCATTAGCATGGACGGCACAAGACCCTCAGACCGAAGAGTAGAAGCTCTAGGCTATTCTTCAGCATCATCAACCTTCAAAGCTTGGAGCACTTGACAAGGGGAAAGCACCCATGGAGGAGCTACCGCCACCAGGAACTACATGAGTTCCACATTTTTGTAGTTGTAGAATTTTTTCTCTGTGTTGTGTCTTTCCACACTGCGGCATTTGTTCATTTCTTTTCTAGTTAATAATCCCATACCTATCCACTGTGTAATCACTGAATCTTGTTCTCCTTTTAACTCAAGGACGAGTTTTTATTTAGTCGTGGGGGTATGATGAGACGCGGTTCGCACAAGCCGCGATATCGCGTACGCGATATCGCAACCGACGCAATATCGCATCCCCCGCGATATCGCGTCCTTTCCTACGATATCGCATACGTGATATCGTAGTCCACCACCATATCTATAAATAAGAGGCAGCTCTCCCTTGTTTGTGGATCCCAGTTTTAGAGTAGCGAAGCTCTGGCAGTTTGATCCCTCCAGAGTTAGATTTTTTCCCGTCTGCCCGCAGTGTGGTGAATGTAATTGTACGGTGTCTTTATTAGAGTGTTCTGTACTTGGACACACACATGACCGTCAATAAAGATCGAGATTACTTCATCATTGCAGCATTCACTTAGTTTATTTATTTGTTATTTATTTAATGTTATTTATTGCTTTCATAGCGCGGTGTGAGTACGACTTAACTACGAGCATCTACGGGTGTGTATGGCTAGTTAACGAATCGGTTACTCATCGCACTTAGGCTAGATTAGATTTTCTTACCCTTTTCCTCTTAGCTTAGATTAGTTAATATTATTTTCCACTACCTTAAGGAGTAGCATTAGAATTAGAACACATCATACACCTCATCTAGACTAAATCATATGTGACATATGCAAAATTAGTCTAGATGGGAAGACAACGAACTGCAACCTAAGGCTAACTATCTAGGTGCCACAACTAGTCCATCTATGGAGTTCAACCGGATCGCGCATGCGACGCTCATTTCGTATGGTTGAGTGTAGGGGTACCTCGCCACTCATCACCTTGGAATTATGAAAATGGTTCTTAGTTTGATCAAGTAAGAAATGTTTGAAGTGTAGCTAGACCTGATAGAATCCATGAGTTGATTCCAATGATAGTTAAACAAGTCAAGTAGCAAAGATTACTTAATGCTTCCTTAATCCTTCTAGAAGAGAGGGAATATATTAAGGAACATGATAAAATAGGTTTTAGTTTTTTGTTATGACAATAATTATTATTAACCATGATGATGTGCAAGTTGAACTTCCTATAGGTGTGCTAGGATTAGTGAAAATATTTTCCAAAGTATTCAAGAATGAAGATGAAAGGTCTGGGTGAAATAGAGATCAATGAGAAAAAAATTTCTTAAGTATCTTTTATTGAGAAAGGGAATGCTCAATACTCAAAATTTTCAAAAAGGAAAACCAAGAGCTTCATCAAAGGGACCAATAAATCTTCATAGTCCAAGATCATATATGTTGTTGATCAAGGAGAGTTTCTGCCTCATAAGTTATGGAAGGTAAAAGAACAAGTCCAAAGGAGTGGCAATGATCAAGGGAATTCTTCAAGAAGGATCAAAGAAATCACTAGAGGTTATGATACTCATTTTTGGTGTAATTGTTCTATAAATTGTGGCAAGAAAAAGAAGATTTTTTGTTAAGTTAGTGCTATCTCATGGGAGAGAGGTGAGTCTTCTAGTCAAGGTATGTAGAAGAATGATTGCTTTGATGATGAATCTAATATTCAAGCCATGGAGAATAATTTATTATTTTAGTTATTACCTATAATGTGAAATGAAGAAGATGTTAATAATTCCTTGATAGAGGAGAAATCAAGGGAGTTTGAGACTCCTATGTGAAATCTTAAAGCTTTAAGATTTAATGAGATCGAACAACCACATGTTAAAGATCAAGTTAAAATAATAATGGAAAGGAGATGCCATGAGGAGGTAGGCAAGTTTAAGCTGAACCTTGTAGATGGTAGTAATGCCTCTTATGTGGAAAAAAATGTGTTGGATTCTAGTTTGTTACTCTAGGTTGGTAGTGGTTTATTCATGGTGATGATGAGCATCATGGTCATTGTGGTGATTGTGATGAAGTTATGAGTTATGTTGTGCATGAATAAAATAATGTAACTTTTTATGCCATTATTTGTAAGAGCAATACTAATAATGGTAATTTTTTTATGATGATGGTTATAGTAGTAATCATTAAGAGAAGATCATTATTGATGTTGATGTGAACATTAATGGTGATGAATTAGAATACATTGAAAAAAGTCCATTTGAGGTGAACTATGGAATTTTTCCAAAGATGGTGAACACTTTAAGGAGCTTTGATGGTGAAGCTTAACTTAGTGTGGATATTGTATAAGAGATGAGGGATATCTATTCATAAGTTAAATCAACTATTAAGAAGAATATTTGGGAGAGATTCCTCAAGAGGAATGAGGACAAACAAAATCCTAATTATATTGGAAGTGATTTGGTTTGGGTGCACTTGAAGAAGAAGTAGTCAAGAGACATTAACTTCTCTAAGTTGAAAGTCAAGAAGATGGGGCCTTTCAAAATCAAAAATAAAATCAACAATAATTATTTTAAGATTAATTTACCAAATGATGTTCATACGTCTTTTGTGTTTAATGTTTTAGATCTTAAGCACTATCATGGACTAGTTGATGAGAAGACCATACATGATAGCATCGATGAGTTGAAGGCGACTAATGATTAATTCAAGCCTTAAATGGAGAGAAAAGCAACTGTACTCAAGAAAATGGAAGCTTCTAGCATGTGGTGTGTTAAGAGGAATGAATATTTGATCCATTGGAAGGATCAATCCATGAATGATTCTCTATGACTTCATGAGATTAAACTTCATTCGTGGGAGATTACTTTTACCCCTACTCCCTTATTCACATGAGTTTACTTTTTAAAGGGTGGAAGAATTAGTATAGGAACACCTCTTTTGATCCCCTTTGTTCTTTCCCTACATTTGTGTTTATAGGTTTGGGCTTAAAGAATATGTCTTGAGGGATATGTAGACATCTTGGTTGAGAGCTGTGGCTAACAAAAGACATCTTGGAATCATAAGAGATGCCTTGTTGAATTTGTTTTTTTCTCTAGAAAGAAATCTTACTATAGAGAAGATGTCTTACATAAGATGTCTCCTGCTAGAAGGAGATGTCTTTTTCAAATAGAATATGCCTTTCCTACAAGTTGAGTTTTTCTAGGAGACATCTTTCCAATAAAGATGACTCATACAACTAGAGAAACTTCCAAAATTATCCATCTCAATTCAAAAAACAACCAAGGTAAGTTGGAAAATGATGGAAATAACTAGAGAAAAAGTTAGAAGACCATAGAAACAATTGAATAACCTCAAGTTAAGTTAAGGAAAGGCTTCTAGGTTTCTTATCTCCTTGTTATAAATAAATATTGATTGTTCATACTTGTAAGAGAGATAGGAAGTTCTGAGATAAGATTTCTCAATAAGAGATCTTAAGTTTTTGAGAGCTTGGGAAAGGTGTGGGAGAGCACATTGAGTGAGTTCATAGAGGTTGCAACTCCAAGGTCAATTATGTAGATTTGTGTGTTCTATTCTTGCTTGTAAGCTCATTCCTAGGTTATGGCAGAAACTCTGTATTACTTATGTCTTGCATTAAGAACAACCATTATGTGGATATAGAGCCTCATGCTTAGCAATATTGTTTGAGTGTGAAAGGTGTTGGATGTTGTGGGTTTTAGGAACCTTATTGTAATCTTGTAATTGATTAACTTAATGATGAAGCATTAAAGTGTCATGTTGACAGCCCCTTGTCAATGTGGCCTCATCAATAGGTACCTATCAATGTGGGCCCATCAACGTGGTGTTTCCCCATCTATGGGGCCATGTCAATGTAGTTTTTCTTGTGTTTATAAGGCCTCATCAATGTAGCTCCATAATAAAGTCTATAAATACGTTCTCATCTGCCATGTTTAAGGATGTCTGGTCATAGTTGTAGCAAATCTCTTGTAGTTTTATCATTTAAAGTTAGAATATTTTTTTTGAGTGCTCACAAGAAGAGTCAAAAAGTGTATGGATATTTATTTGCGCACTAATGTACCTGAGCATAGTAGTGTGAATGGAAATAAAGACAAGCCTTTTAATCAAACCCTACAACACTTGGAGTAGATTAATGATTTATTTTTTCCTTTACTATTTTCATTAATTAAGATAAGTAAGACTTTAATTAATTAACTAATTAATCTAAATAGATTAAATACATAAGTATTATTACTTTGAACATGACATACAGTGCTTGGTAATCCTAGTAGCACTTAATGCTTACTAACCCAGTAGTGTTGTATGCATTTGGGATGTGTATGGAAAGTGGAACCGGATGCTTATGTTAGGATAGTTAGCTATTAATTAGCAATTAAATTAGTTAAATTGGTTAATAAATCAAGTTTCAACTTATTATCAATCATAGTTGAATAAAAAATAAAATAATAAAAATCATGTGCCCCAGCTACACTTAATCATACAACTAAGCTTTACAAGTGAATTGGGAAGAAAATGATCATCATGATTAGATTTCACTTCCTAGAATCAACATAATTAGAAACTTAAGGTCTGTGGAATTCAACCTAATTGTGAGTGAATGCTTTTAATTCGTATGATTGGGCATAGGATATACTCATCACTCACCATTGGTGCTATTACCAGGGACCTTTATTTTGTTACGTGTGCTATCTAGGATTTAGTGAAAATTATTTAACATCATTGGAGTGAATCCTAAATTCATATCATACATCAAAATAACTACAAAAATTATAAGAAAAAAACCTACATTTCTTGTCTTCTAATACAAGATGTCTTGTTCTCATAGGAGTGATTCTTTGCCCAAGTATGTGAAGTAAATTAGTAGGTGCCCTAGTAATATAGAGTGATATATACTCATCCTAATGACTATGTACCCAATTTCACCTTCATACTACACTATGATGAACAACTGTGGTGGTGAAAAATGGTGGGCAACATTGTGTTACTACCCAATCAATCCATTTCTGTGATGCTTCACCAAACTCTTATGTAGTTGGGCATCTAAGGGCTTCATGTTGAATATGTTGTGCAAGATAGTGACACTTCAGACTATCATCCCACTAATGTACAACATCTAACGGATCAACAATTAGAGTAGTGTTATGGGTCTATGAAGTGAAAGTGATCCAATGATTCTCTATTCTTGATGTACCAAAAAGATGGTGAATAACCCTTATTTGGGGGTTTTTCATGTAGAGAGACTCTTCTCTTTATCTTTAGTGAAGGAGGTTAAAACCAGAACTTGTAGTTCATGATACATAATCTTGGTTCTAGTAAGAATGATTCCCTTGATAAAGGGAAATCCAAGGAGGAGAGTCATGATAGGGATGCAGGAAAGTAGCATGATCACAATCATGGTCATGACCACTGAAGGGGAGGTGGTAGGTACCATGATGATGCTAGTCCTCTTTCCTCTTTACCTTTTTCATCATCTTTTTCATCTTTTGGCTTCAAATGCAATTTCAAGGGATACAATCATTATAGAGGTAATTGAAAAGACTAAGATGATAGTAGGCAATATTGGATAAGTCAAGATATAGGGTGCAGGCATTCAAGAGAGGCCCATCACCATGAATAAAGGGGTAATAGAGGGCATTGTAGGCACCATGGTTAAGGCTACAATGAGCCTCTATTTGTTACCCAAAGCATGCTAAACATCATAGAGGCAAAGAGAATTCCAACAAGGCACATGAAAAATAGTAGGATTAAGCAATTTGATATGAACATCCCCAAGTTTGAGCAGGGATATAACTTTGATCCACAAAATCATCTTCAAGCTCTTCACAATGCTTATGCCCTACAAAACATAGAAAAAAACTTGAAAAAGCTTAAGTTATTTCCCAATACACTCATCAAAGAAGCAAAAAGTTGGTACCAATCCTTAGAGCTAGAATCAATCCATAGATAAAATATGATGCTCAAATTATTCAACAACAAGTATCAAAAGTACTTCCAAGTGTTTAATCTAAGAAGGTAGATCCAGGGTTGGAATCAAGGAACACATGAGTCCTTGCATGCCATCATGGGTAGATATTATTTCTTATTACATGAATTTCCTAGCCATGGTTACTCTTAGCAGGAATAACTTTGCCACATCATAGATGGGCTTCACTCTAAAACAAGAAGAACTCTTGGGATCTACACCCAAGAAAGACTATTAGAGTTAAGAGCCAATCAGAGCCAAAGGCTGATCAACCAAGTAGCAAAATAAGAAGGAGAGTTGAGGAAATGTAAAAGTGTAGAAGAATACAATTGAGATCCATCCATTTGCAAGATGGAGGTCCAATTTTATGACAATGAGGAAGAATCACCACTTGATGAGGTGGTGAACTAGAAAACCTTACCAATTTAAAATTTTAATTTTAAAATTTTTGCTAAGGTAGATCAATTGTGAGACTCTATGGATATCAGATTTCAAGCTATTCTAAAAATTGCTAAAGACTCCAAAGAACAAAGTAGTGATCTTTACAGCATGAGGTGAAAGGAAGCTAAACATGTCAATCAAAGGGTTAAGGGAAAGATTGTTGTTGTAGAGGAAATTGTGAAAACTAAATCAGATGATGATGGTGGGTGTGACATCAGCCAATATGAACATCCTAAGGGATGTTTCCCCATCGTTTCACACTTACAGGAGTCTAGGGTGTATCTTATAAATCCATGACTAGAAAAAAGACAAACACCTAGAAGATTGCCTTATCCTCAAGGCAATCCTAGGCAATTCCATCAACAACAATATTATCCAAGTGAAACTTGACCATAATCATACGAGTAGTGTCAATAGTGGTAGAAACCATAGTTATGGGTGCTGCCATTGCCAAGGCAGTAGTACCCTTATAGACAACCAAATTCATATGGGTATTATGTTCAATAACCCCTATCTCCACATGACTCTTCTAGTTACATTTCTCATTTCTAGCATTACTACTATCCTCTTGAATACTAGAGAACTCATTCTCCACATTCTAGAAGAGATACCACATTCCATCCTTATTCTCCTTCTATTCTTACACCTATTCCTCTACCCTCAACACAATTATCGCCTACTCCATCCAGGTAGGGTGAACTTCTAGTTCAACCATAGTAACATAATGCTACCAAAGCTATCAATCTAAAATTGGTTAATCAATTGAGTGGTTTTGAACCTCATGCTCATAAAAGATCATTTTTTGACCCAAAAACCCTACTAAGACCTCACAAACTTAAGTGGCTAGTCACCTGCTCCTTACTCATTCTCTAGAAACCATTCCATCTAGAATCCTTCAAATCATATACCATCCAAAATCCATATTCTTATGCTTACTCATGCTACATCTGATTGGATCCAAGTTGGTAACCATTCTAGAAAATTAGTTGATCTTAGGAGTCCTCTTATCTATTTTCATATTGATGGGAATGAACCATGTAAAGGTCTTCTTGATTCAGGTTCTAGTGTTAACTTGATTTCTCATGAGATGTATACTACTTGAAACCTACTTCCTCCTAAGAAAAGAAATATCTGATTGGAATTGGTAGACTAGTCCATTACTATTCCATTAGAACTAGTAGAAGATATTATAACCACTATTTATGAGTGGTCTTATCCTGTAGATTTCCTAGTAATCAAGGTTTTGAATTGTAACAAGGACTTTCCAATCATTATGGGAAGGGAATGGCTAAGCACTGTTGATGTGAGAATGGAAATTAGAGATCTTTCCCTACAGTTAACTAAGAAAAATGCATTTGGAAATATTAAAAAACAAGTTTAATGCGTTACGTACAGTAATATAGGGTGCAATTGTGTGTAGAAACTTTAGTCCATGAAATAAGCATCTATTTTCATATGAAGGCAATGTGCATATGAAGCAAATATTCAAAGGTTTTTGTACACCATAGCCACAAAACAAGAGGGCACCTAGTGGTTGACCACTAATTCCAAAAATAGCATAATGTGCATGGAACCTACTAAGAGCCTGACATGCACTTATGTCATAGGAATGGATGAACTAGAGCAAGTTCATCACCAACACTCTGATAATGAAAATGATGATACTAATTGGAAAGGGTTGCAAATCTCTGAGAATTTCAAATAAAAGCCCCTATAGTTGAAAACTCTACTTGTTGGTTGGGAATATGCATTCTTGAAAAAAGGAAAGTCGGTCATACTTGATGTCAAATGTGCTCCTAAGAAAAAAGAAAAATTATTAAAGGTGGTCAACAAATGGCCAATAATATTTGCCTAGTCATATCTTAAACTCGGAATTGATCCATGGATATGCCATCATGACATTTATACTAATCCATCCATGAAGCCAAGGGGACAACTACAATGACTATTGAATCCAAAATTGAAGAAAATCATCAAAGATGAGATTGAGCAACTCCTTAAGGTAGGGTTCATCTACCCCATTGTAGATAGCAAGTAGGTCAGCCCACTTATGATAGTGCTAAAGAGAGGTGGTAAATGGTGAGTTTGTATTGAATTCAGGCTATTAAACATGGCAACATTCAAAGATCACTTTCCATTGCCATTCATTGATCAAGTGTTGAACACCATATTTGGGCATTTCTATTACAATTTTTTTGATGGTTATAATGGCTATAACCAAATCTAGATTGCACTAGAAGACCAAGCCAAAACAACATTCACAAGTCCCTAGGGGACTTTTGCATATCAAAAGATGTCTTTTGACCTATGCAATGCTCCTACCACTTTCTAATGCCTAGTCTTAAGCATCTTTTAGTAGAAAATTGGTAGTAGAGTGGAAGTATTTATGGATGACTTCTCCACTTATGGCACTATATTCAAGCAAGCTTTAAACTGCTTTGAGCAAGTACTCAAAAGATGCATAGAAACAAACCTATAGTTTAATAGGTAGAAGGACCATCTCATGGTCCAAGAGGACATTGTACTAGGGCACAGAATTTCTCAAGTAGGGATTAAGGTGGACCTTAAAAAGATAATGGTCATCTAAGAAATAACTTACCAACTAGAAACTATTAAAGATGTTTGGTCATTCCTTGGACACATTGGCTACTACTGATAGCTCATAGAGAATTTCTCTAAGATTGTAAAACTATTGGCTAAGTTAACAAAGAAAGATGCTCCATTCATCTAGACTAAGGAATGCAAAAAAGCATTCTAGAGCCTTAAGAAAATGCTTGTAGATACTTCAATTCTATGAGCACCTAACTAGTCTAGGCCATTTCATATCATAATAGATGCATCTAATTACACCTTGGGAGTTATGCTTACATAGTTGGAAGACCAGAAACATTCATATTATATTCACTATGTGAGCCAAATCATTGTGGGTGAACAGCTGAATTACACCATTATAGAGAAAGGACTAATCGTGGTGGTGTATGCTCTAGAAAAGTTTAGGTACTATGTGGTTGGATATAAAGTGTTTGTGCACATTGACCATAGTGCCATCTACTTCCTTATGAACAAGCCAATGATGAGCCCTCATGTCATACGGTGGTTGGTGATCTTGCTCAAATTTGATCTTATGATGATAGATTGAAAGGAAATTGATCATGTGGTCACTAATCACTTGTCTTAGTTGTGATGGGATAATAAAGAGGAAGAGATCCTACTCTCTAATCAATTTCCTAATGAACTCTTCTTTGATAGTATAATAAATGAACAAGTGCTTGTAGAACCATAATGGTATGATGGCATCCTCACTTATCTTCTCACTCAGGAGATGCCATAAGATTTGGACTACAACAAGAAACAATAGTTTCTTTATCAAACCAAATGCTTGATGGAAATCAATAGACACCTTTACAAGGTGTGCATTGATGGCCTAGTTCATTGGTATGTACCTAATGTTAAATAACTACATGTTTTCTAGGATGCTCATGAGGGTCCTTGTGGGGGCCACTATACTAGGAGATGCATGGCCATTAAGATCCTAATGGTAGGGTATTATTGGCCAACAATCTATAGGGACATCCATCAATTTCTCTGCTCTTTTGAACACTATCAATGAGATGGTGGAATGACCACATGAATGGAGGGACCTCAATAGTGGACTCAACCACTAGAACCATTCAACATATGGGGCATCAACTTCATGGATCCCATCACACCCATGTTAAATGAAAAGGCATATATAATTTTCACCATTAAGTATTGCACAAAATGGGTAGAAGTAGCAGTTATCATCAACTATACAACATCCACTACTATGTGGTTTGTATAAAAAAATGTTGTGAACAAGTTTGGGATGCCATGTGCACTGATGTTTGATAACTAGACTTATTTTACAAGTGCTACTTTTTGCAAGCTTATGTAATGATTGGGGGTTGAACATAAATTAACAACATCCTACCACCTCTAAGCCAACAATCAAGTAGAAGTTACCAATAGGAAGATTAGGAATTTCCTCATGAGAACTATTAGCAAATATAGAAGATACTGGAGCATAAAACTAAATGATGCCCTATAGACATACCACTTAACATGGAAAATTTTTATAGGATACTCTTTCTATGAGCAAGTGTATAGAAAATTACCAACTCTACCTATCCAATCTAAGCTTTGTACATCTTCCATAACCTATGAATTGGACCTTGAACTTAGCCTAGCACAAAAAGAAAGATTAATTAACCAGAATGTGCTAGATGAGAATCAATTGGTAATCCTATCCTTGAATGAAGTGCACAAGGAATTAAATAGGAAGCATCATGACCTTAGAATACAAAAAGAAAAAATTTAACCAAAAGATAAGGTTCTCTACTGGCACTCCACACATGTACCTCAATGAACTAAGTTTCAAATGTTGTAGGAAGGTCCTTACATCATTTATGAAACCTTTCCTTTTAGGGCCATGTTGTTCTACAAACTTGAGAGCCCAAACAAAATGTAGTTGGTTAACATCCAATAGGAAAATACTTTTCATAAGCCCAAACAAGCTAGGACAACAAATACCTCAATGGATGGACAACCAAGCTCAATTTTTTGGATCTACTCCTTCCAACTCAATTGTGGGGGAGATGGCCATCCATGCTAATCACATACATGGCTCCTCAGTTTTTCTATTTTTTGTTTTAGACATTTTTAATTTTATAAATTATTTATTTTATACCTTTTTGATTTTAAAAATTTTTCCTATCTTACACCATCATTAATACATTTACATTTTTTTTGAATATTTTACACTTTCTTATATACTTTACTTTATTTTAGTGTGATTTTCTAATTTTTGTTAATAAATGTGCTTTGTGCCAACAAGACACAGTGGTGTTGTAGTTTTTGCTAATGGTGGTTTGTGCTTAATGTTTTTGATTGCTAATGTATGGTTTCTATTTTTGAATTTTTGTATTGATGGTTAAGACATGGTTTCTTTTTCATGGAATAAGCAGTGAGTTCTCACATCCACCTACCCACCAAAATCTATGGCTTTTCTCATTTTGGAAATATGAGATCGCTTTCATTAAATAAACCTTTAATAAATGTGTGACCTTAATGGTTTCTAGAATTAGGAAGGATTCAAAGGTTTGCATAGGGTGTGACTTCAAGGGAACTTAATACTTTTTGTACTCTTCTACTTACTTGGGTGCATGAGTGTTTTCATGGATTTCTTACTATTCTGTGTTGACCAATAATAAGATGTTGAATAAGTCTTCGCATGGTGTGGTTGTTATCCAAAAATTTTAAATAAATAAATAAAAAGTAGAATAAAAAATAAAAAAATAATGGGAATTCAAAGCACATCCTTTAGACAAATAAATGGGCTACAAGCACTGGTAATGGCACTAGAAATACATGTTACCCATGCTTGAAGGTCCCCTCTAACTAAGGACCTCTTTCACTTCTTACTTCTCTTTTCTTCTCTTTAAGGAATGATGGTTGTTTTGTGGAAACACTCTTATGTCTCAAGGGGATGGATCAGTCTTGGAATGGTGATACGAAGTCACTAAAAGTGGTTGTTGTTGGTATGGATTGAGGATGGATCTTCTTAGATGATTTAAAAAAAATCCACAAGGAACTTCCTATGACCTCAATTTAGAACTCCATTCCACCTTCTCCTTCATTTATCCATGCTACCCATAACTCACCTTACTACCATTGTTCATGTTCTTATTCAGTTTCTTTACCTAATGTACTTGAATTCTTTGGCAGAATCTTCTAGGTTTTGGTCCTTAACTTTCATAAATCATTAATCACCTATGGGGCCCATGGACTCCTTAGTTTGAGGTTATGTAAGGGAAAATAGGTTATGTGCCTACTATGGGGAGGACCCACTTGCATATCTCTTGGTTGGATTCATTAAGCACATCATCTTTAGGCATTTTTGCAATCAAGATGTTTTGTGCACCCATCTTCTGCATCTAACCATGTGTTTTTTTAAGTATTTTTTTAATTCACATATTCTCCATCAAATTTTTGAATTTTTAAGCTTTTAAACATTCTCTCCAATGATTTCATCATATTCTTGGCTTTCCTAGGACTCCATAAATCCCAAATTCATTTAAAGATTCCTTGTATTTTTCAAAATATTCAAATTTCAAAATTCCATAAACAAGGTCCCATTATCGAAGCCCATGCTTATATGAGGCCTCATATATGTAGCCCCATCGATGCAATGTAGAAATAATATATATGAACATGAACCCCCTTAGAAATTTTCACATTTAATATTAAATGCCTGATGAGTGGCGAGGTACCCCTACACTCAACCATACGAAACGAGTGTAGCATGCGTGATCCGGTTGAACTCCACAGACTAAATGCCTACACGCCCCATGGAACACTTGGGGTTAATCATTCGTTGTCTTCCTAGACTTACTTGTAGTTGTCACGGTGTATGGTTAAGTAAGTTCGAGGTATATGATTTTTATGATCTTTCCTAGTTTTTCTCCTATGCTATTGAGGTGAAGGGTTGAGAAAGCTAACTAACTCTAACTAAGGACTAAGTCTAAATTAACTAGCGTCAGCATCCATTCCCACTTACCATACACACCCTGAACTATGCAACTGTGGCTACCAAATGCTAATCGTTACTGGGATCATCACACGTAATGCACGTGCTCGAAGTGGTCATACTGAGGAACTTAACTAGCTTAAACGTAATGAGAAGCTGATTCCTTGACTAGTTGTACACATCCGTAGATGCTCGTAATCAAGTCTTACTCATTCCGCATTCTAGGAGATAAGGGTGAGAGAATCTAATCACGATGAGCAGCTGATTCCTTGATTAGCCATACACATTCGTCAATGCTCATAATCAAGTCGTACTCATGCCGCACTAATGTAGGTAATAAATAACATGTAAGAAATAATAGGTAATAAATCCTATTCCATGCATTGTAAGGTTTATCCACAAAGCTTGTCTTTATTGCCATACACAACTTGCGTTCAGGTACAAAGCTACTAGAATAAAGATCTGTTCACTTAGGGACTCCTACTACGGGCACATGGAAAATATTCTATCTCTAGAGTGATCAAACTGCCAGAGTTTCCCTACTTCAAGCCTAGGATGGGAAATAAGGAGAGTGTTGCCTCTTATTTATAGATTTGGCAGTAGACCACGATATCGCGTATGCGACATCATAGGGGACGACGTGATATCGCAGCTTGTGCATATCGCATCTCATCATACCCCCATGACTGAATGAAAACTCATACTCAAATTCCTTACAATAATATCTGGAAGGTATGGAATTATTGAGGGGAATGGAACTAATGGGATGACATGTGAATGGATCATTATTACAAGACTTGACAAAACTGGTGTTCATGACAACAAGGGTGAACACCTTATTATAATGACATCAGGCTTTTGTTGGCAGTTGAGAAAGAGAGAGAAAGAGAGAGAAAGAAATGTTGCTACTGCCAACACCAAGATTGCGCCTTTCATTGTCCATCAGTAAGCGCTTCATCGATCTTGCTCCTTGCATAGCTGTTTCAGCGCTGATCCATTCCAAGTATTTTCTCTAGATCCAATCTGTTGTTGTATGATTGCCATCTACACACACAACACAATCATATATTTGCAAGGGTAAATGAATCATCATGTAATTAATACCTTGCTTCGGTGTAGGTCCATTAGCTAGGTTGTGGTATGGCTGATATGGATCGGGAGATATATTACTAATGACTACCAAAGGTGTAGGGGTTAGGAAGAAAATCAAAAATTTTAGGGCTAGGAGAAAATTGAAAAAAGCAAGCCCCATACCCCCATGACTAATTGCAAACCTCCGGTAGCGTTAGAATGGAGAAAGAACAGGAGTAAGAAAGATAGATAAAAAGGAACAACGGTAACGTCAATAAAGTGGATGTCAAGATGGAAATGAACAAAATAAATTAGATTGCAAAAATGTTAGGGAAAAGAATTTAACTAATGCTCCAAATAGAAATGTCAGTGGGTCCTCCCCAAAGTAAGCACATGCCCTTAATGCCCTGACAAACCCACATTCAAAGAGTATGTAGGCTCTGGGAATGTCATTTGGAACAAGGGTTAAAGTCTTAATCACAAGAATTGACCAAAAAGAAAACAATGTATCTACCAAAATATATACACTAATGATACAACCGGCAATGAGGTGAACAATGGAGAGAAGGATGGAGAGAAGAGAATGAAATGGAATCCCAAGAACAAGGTGGTGTACAACCCCTTGAGTGTTGCATGATTAATGTGACTTGGCAAGTCTCATTCCAACTCCGGCCTCAAACCAACCACATCCAGTGACTTCACATCAATGCATTCGGCTAAACCATCCACTTGGATAACAAGAATGCATCTCCAAAGAGCCACCACCATTCTGATGAAACAAAGGAGAGAATGGGAAGCGAGAAGGGCCTTAGTTAGAGGGAACACTTTTGGTTCCATAACCAGTTCTTGTAGCCCAAGTTTATTTTGTCTAAGGGGTGTGCTTTAAATTCTCACTTTGTTTGTTTCTTCTTCTTTTTTTTGTGTTTTGTGTTTTTATGCGTGAGAACCACACCATGCAAAGACTTGATTATTTTTATT
>MNCI01009719.1:20433-34722 GCA_015680685.1 Gnetum montanum
GAGGTATATGATTTTTATGATCTTTTCTAGTTTTTCTCCTATGCTATTGAGGTGAAGGGTTGAGAGAGCTAACTAACTCTAACTAAGAACTAAGTCTAAATTAACTAGCATCAACATCCGTTCCCACTTACCGTACACACCCTGAACTATGCAACTGTTGCTACCAAACGCTAATCGTTACTGGGATCACCACACGTAACGCACGTGCTCGAAGTGGTCATACTGAGGAACTTAACTAGCCTAAACGTAATGAGTAGACGATTCCTTGACTAGCCGTACACATCCGTAGATGCTCGTAATCAAGTTGAACTCATTCTGCATTCTAAGAGATAAGGATGAGAGAATCTAATCGCAATGAGCAGCCGATTCCTTGATTAGCCGTACACATTTGTCAATGCTCATAATCAAGTCGTACTCATGCCATGCTAATGTAGGTAATAAATAATATGTAAGAAATAACATGTAATAAATCCTATTCCATGAACTGCAAGGATTATCCACAAAGCTCGTCTTTATTTCCATACACAACTTGCGTTCAGGTACAAAGCTGCTCGAATAAAGATACATTCACTTGGGGACTCCTACTACGGGCACATGGAAAATATTATATCTCTGGAGTGACCAAACTGCCAGAGTTTCCCTACTTTAAGCCTAGGATGGGAAATAAGGGGAGTGCCGCCTCTTATTTGTAGATTTGGCGGTGGACCGAGATATCACATACGTGACATCGCATGGGATGATGTGATATCGCATACGCAATATCGCATGGGATGCGATATCGCGGCTTGTGCATATTGTATCTCATCAATGCCCAAGGAATTTTTGCAATTTTTAGAGCCTTGAATCTTCTAGAGCCCATAACTTCCTAATCTTTTGTCCAAATCACTTTGTTCTTCAACCCTATACCTCTTGGAGGTAAGCTCTTAGTCGTGGGGGCCACAAATGTGCCATTTTTGACAAAAAAAAATTTTAACATTTTTTTAACTCCCACGAAGGTTTAACTATGGAATCATCACTAAAAAACCAAATTATGAGAGTCAAAACTTTCCAACAAGATTTGATAACACTTACAATAAAAAATTAATTAATAAATAAAATAATCAATCTATCATGATCCAATCATAGCCAAGTGTAACTAATTAATGAGATAAGTTATCCAAATATTTTAAGTTAGACATTATATCTACTAATCCACAGATGTGTTGTGACCATAGATGACACCAAAAGGCAAACACACACAAGAAGGAGGACCATCTTAACCAAGGGAAAAATGGCCAAGAATGGAAAGGGACCAAGAACTAGCCCAAGAAGAACCAATCACAACCCATGCCATGGGACCTCTTAGGGAAGAGGCCAAAGTGGAGTCTATTTGTTAGATTCTAGAATAGGTGGCAATAATAGAACATTTCCATCAGGATGAGACACTAGCCCAACAAGCAAACCTTGAGGTTACCTTGACGAAAGTCCTCCTAAATCAACTTAGATTAAGGGAGGTCTAGAAAATAGTGCTCCAAGAGTTGAACTTTGGCTCTTTCATAGAGCCAGCATCTAAAGAGATATAGGACCAACTGAATACATCTTCCATGTTTCTAGTGGAGAATGGTATATGGGAGATACATTCTTATTTTGGAACAATAGGTAGGCTAGTTCAATAGTCAAGATCAAGGATATTTCAATGTCCTACTAGGTGCAAGCCATTGTAGAGGGACTTGGGTTGCCTAAAATTGGGGTGAATCTCACTAAGATTCCAATGCAGGTAGATCCTAACATCAAAAAAGAATGGGTTCAATGATACTATGGTGTTGACTACAAGGAGTATGACATACTCACACTAATAGAAATAACCCATTACAAGATTGTAGCCTTTCACCTAAATCCCACAATGAAGCCTAGCAAGATCACTACCTTTTCTACCCGTGCATGTGATGATTTGAGTGGAAGATTCCTAATCAACCTTTTACAACTAATCTATCTGGAGATAGAGAAGTGGTTCAAGGAGAATGAATGTGGAAGGAAGACACTTCCTTTTCCATGCATCATCAAAAAACTAGGTCAAAGAGGAGGAATAGTTTGCTACACTAATGATGCTATCTAATGTGCTTCAACCACTAATTGGGTAGAGATGATGAAGGATAAAACTTCTATAATAATATTCCAAGGAGGGGAGTATTAGCCACCACCTCCATCTACCACTCAAAAAATAGTAATGGACATCACTACAACATCCTAATGGTTGGATGAGTCACCTAAATGAGGTGGTCCAAACAATCAACCTGATGGGGGAAGGTGGATCCATTTTCTCTACCCAATGAATGAAGTTGTCCACAAGGTTGAATCCTAGCATTAGAGAAGTAATGATATCTCTCTTAGAATAGGAGAAACTCCTAGAGAATTCTAGGAATGCCATGACCTTTTTGATGCACTTGAAGAAGGGCAAGGAGGCAATAGTACTGGTGATGTAGCATAAAGAACAAGAAATAGTAGTAGAGGTGGTCGCTGATGGAATTGTCAAGATACTCAATGCACCTATGGCATCTATACTAGACATCACTATATTTAAAGATGTGTAGATGTCCACATGGATCATAAGTGATAGACTAAGCATAGCACATCATAAACAATTAGTAGACAAACTAGTAGGAACTAGATAAAAGCTTCCAGATGTCTTTGACCTTCTAAATAATATAACTACAACCTAGTTAGAGCTACTAGAGGCATGGGGAAATAAAATTATATTGGAAGGAAAACTCAAAATATCCAAGGATTTGAATGAATGCTTGGCTATTAAAGTTGTTGAATTGAGAGCCTAGATTACTGACCTTGCATTTCTCAATCTAGCATTAATAAGAGATGAAGCTCTCAAATAGCTTTACACTAGGTCGAAAGGGGTTAAGGATGTGATGGAGATGATGGTGTTTTATTAATCCTTGGTAGAGGCCACCTAGCATAAAATTCAAAAGGCCTTGGATCTAACCCACCAAGAGAATGTTCATCTGACCAAAGAAAATCATCGCCTACAAAACATTGATGCATATAAACAATAATTAACTAATTTTATCCATCAACAACAAGAGCAACTAGCTAGAGAAAATACAAAGTTAAGGAGATTAATAGCTAAGAACATAAACATCTACATGGAGGAGGTCTGTGCTCTTTGCCAAAAGAATACAATAGAATTAGCCACTTGGAAATTAGAGGCTTTCAAATTTGAGAGAGTTAAAGATCACTACAAAGATCAAGTCAGCCTACATTAGAAAATAAATGAGAAATACATTCAACTGATGAAGGCAAAGGTGAACAAGACCCTCCAGCAACTCCAACAAGGATGTGAATTATGGTAGCCCATCATTGATGGGATTTTTTAATATAATAAAGGAGAAATTCACTTTAAGGAGTTGTAGATAGAGGAGATGACTAAATATATGGAGCTTGCCAATCTCCAATACACAAACCTAGCTATGTTGACTATTGGATGACTATAGTCAAAATTGGAAAAGGAGGTGGCAAGCTCATACTTCTTGTACGAGGTTGAGTTCAAGCATCACAAGGACACTAAGCAAAAGCTTGTAGAGGAAAATGCTAAAGTCAAGATTCTCAAGGGTAAATATACTGATCAGAGATCCATTGCTGAGAGCCTAGCCAAAATAATGAATGACTACTAAGAGCTACAAAATGCAATCGGTCATTCGATGTTGAATGCAAATAATTTTTTATGTGGTTTATCAACATTAAGGAGTTGTTCCCATTAATGCCCTCTCTATTACATATCCCCATTCTAGCCCACATTGGTGATGCTGCATGGACTATGAATGATCCTCAAATTAAGGAGGAGAAGATGAAGGCATTACTGGATGCCTTTCATCTTCCACTAAAGGTAGCAACTGCAATAGGACAACCACAACCTCCTCAACCATTGCACACACCCAAAGCTAGTGAAGGTCCTTTGGAACCTCTGGAACCTCCACTACCTGGGATTATTTGATCTTCTCAACCATATTTATGTCATTAGAGGATGTGCTATCCAATTTGAAATAGGCATATCATCGTGTTCAGTTTTGTATCATGAACACCACAAATTTTGTAATGATGTCGATCTATACACCTAGGCACTCATTTTTGTGGTGTTAATTTTTTTTTTCAAGTGTTAGTTAATAATCCCATACCTTCCCAAGTTTGTAAGAGAACTTAAGGATAAGCATTCATTCACTTGTGGGGGTATGATGAGGAATCAAAGTGTTATGTTCATGTGGTGTTTCCCCATCAATGGGGCCACGTTGACATAGCATTTACTGTGTTTATGAGGCCCTGTTGATGAAGATCCAAAATAAAGTCCATAAATACATGCTCATCCATTGTGTTTATGGATGTCTTGTCATAGTTGTAGTAGATCTCTTGCAGTTTTATCATTTGAAGTTAGAATATTTTTTTTTTGAGTGCCTGCAACAAGATTCAAGAAGTGTATGAATCTTTATTCAAGCACTGATGTACCTGAGCACACCAGTGTGAATGATAATAAAGACAAGCCTTTTGATCAAACCTTGTAGCACTTGGAATAGATTAATGATTTATTTCTACATTTTCCATTTTCATTAATTGCATGATTAATTAAGATAATTAATACTTTAATTAATTAACTAATTAAGCTAAATAGATTATACACATATGTACAACCACTTGAAGCATAATATAGTGCTTGCTAATCCCAATAGCACTTAACACTTAGTAACCTAGCAGTGTTATATGTGTTCAGGATGTGTATGAAAAGTGGAACTAGATGCTTATGTTAAGATAGTTAGTTATTAATTAGCAATTAGATTAGTTAAATTGGTTAATAAATTGAGTTTCAACTTTTTATCAATCATAGGCAAATAAAACATAAAAATAATAAAAATCATGTGTCCCAATTACACTTAACCATACAACTAAGCTTCACAAGTGTAGTTGGGAAGACAATGATCATATGATTAGATTTCACTTCCTAGAACTAGTGTACTTATAAACTTAAGGTATATAGAATTTTATTTGATTGCGCATGAATTCTTGTAATTCGTATGGTTCTGTGTAGGGTTTACTCGTTGCTCATCACTTAAGATAGCTATTTTTTCTTATTTTATAGTCAATTAATTATCTTTTCATAGTATCTAGATATAGTATTTGAAGATGATTAATTAGTGGAGTAAACTTACTTCATCTATATTAAATTTTATTTTGCATCATTATTTTATTTTATCATGTTTAGTTCTTGTGTGTCTTTTTTTTCTTTCAACTAATACTTTGATATGTTTGTTTTAGATCTTGAAGGACATATTATTGTTTGAACTTTTTAGTTCCTATAAAGATGCTTTATTAAGTTTTAATGTTCATGTTAGTTTTACCCAAAAGTTTAATGTCAAATTTAACAATTGTTAGATCAACTCACATGCATGCATACTATCAAAAGAAAGTGAAAAATATTTATTTCTTAGGTTGATCTTATGGCCCATATGTTAACCAATTGAATCAAAATAGCAAAAGTATCCTTGGTCAATTAGCCAAGTATCAGGTTTGCCTTCCTACAAGTAGCATGAATCAAAATAAGAAAAATAAACACTTACTAGGTTGTCCAATGTTGGCTAAGGTTGATCATCCCAAAAGTAGGCAAATCTCATAAGATGTGAAAATGCATACTTGTTAGGTTGAACAGCCTAAATCGATACAAAAGATAGTTTTTAGCAAAAGTAGTAGTTGTAAGGTTTGCCTTATGTATGATAGGTAAACTAATGAAACCAATATTTTGATATACCTAGCCTTAGGTTTACCTATTGTCATGATACTAATAACAAATAAAGTTTTAAAAACTAAGAACATAGTCATTACCTAGTCATACCCTAAAATGAATATAAAAGGATATTATCCAGGGTTTGATAATGATAGATGTAAGAGGAAGAAATTCAAAGGAAATCTATCAATATTCTTATATCTTGTAGCCATTTGTGAAGAAGCTTTGGTGATTCAACATTAGATCTTGTTTCTACTTCTCATAATTATTCATATTCTTGTATCTTGATGGACTCTATGCTTCACATAAATGTACCTGATCTATTGAGATTTATGAGAATCATCAAAATCTTGTAAAATTCTTATTTCATGTGAGTAATTGAGGATTCGCTCTAAAGATTATAAGAGTAAGACTCATAATTCATAAACTAGCATTGAAGACTTTTTTAAAAGTTGAAGAAAGCTAGGAAAAGAGAAGAACATTGCATACCTATAAGTAAACTAAGCCCAAGTTGAATCACTATAAATTTGATGTCTTCTTTCTATGTTTTTTACTTTTAATTTCATATCTTTTCATATGTAACCTAAATCATTATTGCATACATGTCATTAGTTAAGGTTGAATTAATTCATGTGAAATCATAATCTAATCATTGAATCTTTTAGATTTCATGTAGCTTGAATTTATGGCTAAATATTACTCATCACCCTATTCATCCCCTTCTAGGATGTTCACTTGATCCATATCTTATTCTTTCTTTTTATTCCTTAATCTAGTTTGTAATCATTCTATGGATTCTTTAGGTAAGCAGTGCAAGTTTTAAATCATCTATTTCATTGTTTCCAATATACAAGAGAGTCTTTCCTTGTATTTTTTTTTGGAATTTTTTACTACTATTTAATTTGAAGAAAGAGTGGTTGGATCATTATTTAACACTTCTTCAACTAATGTAATCTCATATGTAGTAAGAGCACTTTGAAGTTCTTCAAATTCCAAAGTATCAAAATCTCATCTCTCATCTATGGCTATAGTCTTCATCTTATATTTATAATTTGAAGTTTTAATAATCTAATAAACAACTTTTACGAAGATCCCAAGCTATTCCTATAATGGAATTAACAAGGGTATGCATCCAATTGAAGTACCAATGAATTAGTTCATCATTTCACATTTTGAGACTTTCAAATTAATTCAACTAAAGAAGAAGTTTTGCTTATTTTACCATCTTAGTACCTTCATAGGTTGCTTCAAATATATCTCATACTTTCTTAGGTGTCTTGTGATGGATAACCTAGTTGTATCCTTCTTGTTTCAATGTGGATGTTATAACATTCTTAGCTTTTACATCACTCATGAAAACTTTATTATCATTTTTAGTTCATTTGGTGTCTTCCTTTATTAGTGTTGTATATCCACCAACAATGTTCTACTACATATAAAAATGAAATGATTCTAAGTATATTCTTAACTAACCCTTCTAGAATGCATAGTTAGTTCTATCAAAAAGAGGTGGTCATGCAAGACATGCCTCCTACTATCCTTTTGTTTGTTTGGGTTATTATATATCATAAAGAGAGAGTAATCAAGCTTTGATACCACATGTGGACTTAGTTAACTTAAGTTATAATTAAAATATAACTAAGAATAAAATTTTAAAAAATAAAAGCACAAAGGAAAAAACTCATTCATGTGTGGGATAAATCTCATCATATTAAATTCAACTTGAAGTAAAATTATGGCTGAAACTACCACTATGAAAGATCCTTGGATGATACATACTCTACATAGGATGAACAATGATCTTGGAATCTTGTAGAACTTCCATGGAGCTTATAAGATTAAAAATAAATTATGATGCTCAAATAAGACACACTTACCTAACCCTATAGGTTAAAACAAAGTAACAAACACTTGGACATCTAGCTATAAGCTCCTCATGGTTAAAATATAGATATTCCTAGAGTGAAAATCTATGTTCTATAGAGATATTAAGAATCACAACAAAGTATAAAGTGTAGGAAGATGATTCTACAAATTAGAGCTAAAAAATTCAAGCTAATAAACAATGAAAATAATGGAAATAATAGATTTGATTATGTAAGAAAATGAAAAATTAAACCCTAGGAGAATGACATAATAATGGTGGTGTAGGTTCCAGAAAACTATTTAATCTTCCAACTATTTGAGTAACACAAATCTCTTCTCCATCCAAGGAATGTAACCAATGATTACTATGGATTTCTTGCTTCTTTGAAGGTCTAGAGAATTTTTCTAGTAGTATTCACATCCAAGAAAGTTTCTTGTAAAGAATTAGAGTTAGGAAAATAAAGGCTTGGACTTCCACACTACAACAGCTGACATTCAAGTGGGATAGCTAGAAAGATCTATAATGTCCATCTTGAGATCTAGTATAAATCTAGTTGGATGTTTGCACTTATCTTGAATCTCTACCATCTAGTGCAGTCATGTTCAGGTTAGGATGTCTACAGTTAGGTACATCTAAGCTAAGACTTAGGAAGTTTGGGCTATATGCAAGATTAACTTTGAATTTTGTCTGCTCTCACCCTAGAAGTTCACCATAAATCCTAGACATAATATTTTCATTTGAGGTTTGGAAAAGATGATGCTTGAATTTATTTATCCTTACCTCCATACATCTTAAAATCCTTAATTCAACTTCCTTGACTTTCACTTTATCCTTATACTTATCAACTTGGTTAATTCTTGAATCAAAAGCACAACCAAGCATACTTCTTCATTGTATATATGAATATATTTTTTAAGGTTTAATTCTTCCTTCTTTTGTAAGCATAAACATTTTCTTATAAATGATAATATGTTCATAGGATTCAATGGAAAAAATATTTTAAAGCCTTTATGAAATGTAGAAAATAAACCTACTTGTGATATTAGTTTATCAATTTATGGTTGCAATCTAGTAGATTTAGAAATTATGTAAGATGTTGTAAATAAATTTACTAAGTGAATGCATCAAGTTAAAGGAGATCTTATAGAATCTATCAAGAAAATTTAAATTCTTTTAGACTAGAATTGCTTTGATTTGAAATTAAAAAGTCTTGGATAAAAATGGAAGATGAATTTACATGGATTTTTTAAATTTTCCTAATGAAAAGAGTTAAGTACCTGAAATGGAATTGATTTATATAAATAATTTCCTTATTATAGATAATAAGATTATTAATATTCTTTAGCAAATTATTTTTTTAAGGTTTTAGTAAGAAAACCTTCAAGGCCTTTAGTATGCATATTTCTCATCTTATAACAGAAAGACATTGAAGTATTCTTAAAGACAAAATTAGTTGGAAAAAAATCAAAGAAGTAATTTTTAGTGTAGTAGATGGTAAATCTTTGAAATTTGATGGCTTTTCAATTGATTTTTTAAAGAAGCATAGAGACAGTATTGCAGATGATCTCTTTCATATTTTCCAAGAAGCTATTACAAATTTTTCTTGGTAAAAATATTAATAAAGGTATAATTCCTCTTCTTCCTAAGAATGGAGATCTTCATCATAGTGGTAATTGAAGCCCTGTTGCTTATCTTAATAATACTTATAAATTTTTAGAAAAATGCATGGCCTATCAAATTTTTAAGGCAATAGAGGACATCACTAGACTTGAGCAAACAATTTTTATTAAAGATAGGCATATTTTAAATAAAGTTATTGTAGCTTCAAAGGAAATGCAATGGAAAAGTGGTACTAACCTACATATTGTTTTTATTAAGCTAGATTATGCTAAAGCTTATAATAGGATTGAATGAAATTTCATTATTTCTTGTCTCTGTAAATTAGAATTTTGTGCCTATTTAATTCTTGTTTTTAGTACCTTACTCAATGATGTTTATGACCAAGTTGCTACAAATTTTAGATCAAGTTCCTTATTTCTTCTTCAACAATTAGTTTATCAAGGTTATCCTCTAGCTTTCTATATTTTTATTATTACTATAGACTTTCTTTTGCATAATTTGCATTATGATTTGCAAATGAATATCATTAAGGGAATTTCAATTAATGATCAAAGTATAGAATTTCTTAACATGCAATTTATAGATGTTTCCTTATGATTGATAATTCTCTATAATATATTAATACTTTGTTAGATAGATAAAGGAATACTACATGTTATTTATGTAACATCCTATTCCTTGTTAAGGGTGGAAACAAATTGTAAAAATGTAATTAACCTTCAAATGAAGTGGTTCCTCATTATGAGGAGTTATGATTATTCATGTATCCCTAGAAAATGTGTTTGACTAATGCCATTTAAGGCCGAGTTTAGAGGTTGTGTCGATATGGAGTTGTAGAGCTTGGAAGGACAAGTGATGGGAACTAGGTGAAGTGAGACAAGAAGAGACTAATCACCCCTTTATCTGGACAGCCTAACCATGGTGGCAATACTGAATTGTCTCTAAGGCTTAAGTGGCATGGGAAGATAACCCAAAGGACATTATGGTACTCTCTCCCTTATCAATAAATTTTTTCTCTATTTTTCTTTCCTATTTTGAGTACCCGTTATTCATTTACCAGTTAATTCATTTATCAAGTATTTTATGATGTTTTCATTATAATGCTTATGAATGAAAATAATTAATCAATGAAAAAAAATGGTTTTACAACATCCAAGAATGGGATATCATAATTTAACTCTTGTATCAATTGGTAAAAATATGTTCTTTATTATAATGATAATATTAATGAGTGGGTTAGTCTTAAGTCATGAAAAATCTTGAAAAAGAGAATCTATTTTTAAAATTTTATAAATATCTCTCTTTTAATACTAATCTAAATTTTTTTCAATTATGTGATTAATAAAATTTTTAAAAAATATTTGTTAAAATATGCTAACTAAAGGATTGTAGAAAGAGAAATAGATAATTTCTACTTGGAAATAATTTATGAAAATTCTTAAGAAAAAACTTGTAACATTTAACAAGTATTATTCATAGTGAAATTATATTCTCAAGTTTATTCTTTGTCTTGTAATCTTTTGGTCATATTAGTTATTTCATATAATGACTAATAGATTAGAATACCTTTCTTCAATTACCTCCTTCTTACTAACACTTGACTTGACTTGAAGAGTTATGACTCACTCATCTTAACATGACACTTAACTCCTTTTATGAAATCATAAGCAGTAACACATAATAACCTTACAATGGAGTTAAATAACTTATGAATTAACATTATACTCAAAACATAATTGAAGTTATTTTGGAAATTATGAATTACTCTCTAACACTTCTCCTTAATTCATACTTTATCTTATGAGGCTATTTACGATGAGAAATGTGAAATGACAAAGAAATATGAGTACAATATTGGAGGGGTGATGAGCAATGGAGCAATCCAACACCCAACCATATAATTCACAAGTGTTTCATGCATAACTAGATTGTAATCTATGGATGAGGTAATGTAATTATACTAGTTATTGGTTTAAGTTTGGGACCATTGTCTTCCCATGTGGAGCTAGTGAAGTCTACATGTATGGTTTAGCTCATTGTGAGGTATATGATATGTTGATGTTGTTTGATCATTTGGCTCCTAGCATACATGATAAAGTGAAAGTAATTTCTACTCTAACTCTAACTAGAATAGTAAATTAATTTAGTCTATCCTATGGTGATGGATATCTGATCTTAATTTACCATGCATGCCTTGGACTCATGTAGTTATCACTGGGGTTTCCAAGTTTACCACTACTGGGCATTCCAAGTAATAACACTACTAGGTTACCAAATAACCACATTTTACACTCAAAACTAGTTATATCCATACCACTTAATAACAATGAAAGTAAAGTGCATGGAATAGTAAACATTATTCTAAGTAAACAAAAAGAAAACTAAGTGGATGCTACAATGGTGACAAGAAATCTTAACCTTTATTACTAGTCATGATATTTGTTCAAGTATATTTCACTTAAATAAAGACTCTACACAATCAATCAATACCACACTATGGGCATACAGTACTAAGTACTTAACACTAAAATCATGAAAACAACCTGCAAGAATTATGCTACTACTAAATGAAATCTATTATGAATCCCTACACCTAAGTGCTATATTTATAGGCTAGCATGCATCCCACAATATCACCTATATGATGATGTAGCTAGTGCTATGATATCATAGTTTGTCAAATTTGACTTTATCATACCCCCACAATTGACTAAAAACTTGTCCTCAAGTTAAAAAAAAATGAGATTAGAGCTACAAAATTAATAGGTAGATTTACATGACACTTCATGTAGCAGTGGTGTTTTACAAAAATGACATAAATATGATAGGAAAAACTTGAGCAAAAGACAAAAATTGATTAAGCTTGATGTAGCCTATGTAGTTCTTGGTGGTGGTGGCTCCTCCATCAATTACTTCCCCTTATCATCAAGCTTCTAGAATTTGTATCTATTTAGGAGCATCTAAAGTTTCTCCTCCTCTATTCTCAGGTCATGTACCATCCATGCCTATCGTGCAATATGTGATGGAGCTAGTACATCTCATAGACATGACAACCATAGAAACATTTGATTGGCCTTGACGTACCATGCCACAAATTGTCTCCTCTCTTCGTAAAATACCCTATCCTTGGCTTGTAACTCATGATAATCAAACATTCTTCTAGCTAGGTTCACTACAATATCCTTTTTCCCTTGATAGCCAACCTTAACTACTTCTAACTTAAATTTTGCCACCTAAAGTTTCTACAAATCATCTTTTCAATCTACAAACTTCTTTTGAATAGTTCATACGTGGCTACTACTTACTATTCAAAATGACCACGTTATCATAATGAAGGGTAGCTAATCCCATGCATTTTTTTAAGATCTTCTATTTATAAGTCATTGTTTTTTACTTTTGCATGGTGAACGTGAGCATAACTGTCCAAGATGGGTTGCCAATCTAGATTCTACACTAATATGGACTTGATTCAAGCCTTCACCATCTAGATCTCCTTCTTATTGATTTGTCTATACATCTCCACTTGGTCGTGAAAGTGTTCCTTAGGCCTTTCATGCTTCTTTGCTTCATTCTACCACACATTGGTCTCAATAGTTGATTTTTGTTTGATTGCATGTACCTCCGCCATTGAGAGGATCCTATTTTCTCATGCTAAGTAGCTCATATCTTAGTTAAACCTCATAAGTTGTTCCCTCAACTGATGAATGCTCTCCTCCAATATGTTCTTCTACTTCTCAATATTGGTCAACCTAGTGCTATCTGTAGCAAGTTGTTTATTTTTATCTTATCTTGTGATGAGTGCCTTATCATGTGCATATGCCTATGCTTCTACTAATCATATATTCCACACTACTTTCTCCTTCTTATTTTCCATATGCTTATTCTTCTCTATCAAGTAGTTAATTTGCCCTATTCTGAATTTCTATAGTTGATCAGGCATAATGAATTGAGTAGGATCTTTGCATTCCACTTTCAAGGTTGCAAGCTCTTCTTTTAATATAAGGATTTCAACTTCTACATGCTCCACTCTAGTCTCTGTCATGACTAGCTTGTCGTTAGTTACAATCATTTTTGATTGCACTATAGTGACATCACTTGGGATGTCCAAAAAAGTTATCATTACTTGCCCAATTTGCACTAGTTGATCTAGCACATCCTCATAATCAAAAAGAGTCATTGAGGTACCAACTAACATCTAAGCATCTTTGGCTCCAATTAGATCTACTAGTGGCATAACAAGTACATTAAATAATTTCTTAATATGATCTACGATGACTTCTATGACTCTTGTTGCATCCTGGTGCTACATAGCCATAACTATGGCTCCTTCTCCTATTTCAAGCATCACTTGGAATGATGTAGTTTTTTTATAAATTTGTTGTGACCATTGGACCTCTCTTGATTATAATGATATTTGTCCACTTGTAAGATCTGTGGAAACTATGGGCTATATGACACTATTGATAACTCTATAGAGATTGACCTCCTCATGCATTCCCCAACTAATGGTCTCTACAATCTATTGTAGATGACTCATGGATGGCTTGTAATCCTTTGGTGGTGATGGTGGAACTTGTTATTATTGCTATTACTCTTGTTGTTGGCCATTGGATCCCACTTGCTATTCTTGTTTAGTGGCTTGTGTGGTTTCCCTAATGTTTATCTATTCTTCGATCTAATTTTTCTTTGGTAGTGCTAGCTTGAGCATTTCAACATATGAGATGTTTTGAGCCTTCCTAAGGACATCATTGGTGTATCTTAAGATTCCAACATGTTTTCATAGCTTCCTAATTAGGCAAGGGAGTGGAAGTGTGAGCTTCCCTACCTTCTTTTCCTTGAACCACCTTTGGATCTCCATGAAATAGAGTTGTGCAAGATTTGCAGTATACTTTTCCATCAAAATTGCACTTCCTCTAGCTGCATAGGTGGATAATTTGTTCAATCTCTTTGTAGAAAACAAGTGGTATGTGCCAATTTTGAAATAAATTCTTTCCTCTAGAGTTAACTCATTGTACTCCTTATATTCTTTGGCATATGCCCTTTT
>MNCI01009719.1:40947-56056 GCA_015680685.1 Gnetum montanum
GTCCGTGCGGGGGGTCGGGCTGTGCAGGGACTGGTCCCAACCGTCTAGGTTTTCATAGGTAACTTGGAGGGATTCCTCCCCTCCTGGGAGTTCCAAGACAACCTCCCGAACGAGGGCGATCGCGGTCAAGTTTCTCCAGACACAGAAACGGGCACATCCCAACCTGTCCAGCTACCGCGTGACCCTGTCAAAGGCGATGAACTCGCCGAAATGTCCCGCCACCTCCTGTAGGAACTCAAGGCGCCATAACTCCCATGGGATACCAGCCACCCGGATCCAAACAGGGGCACAGGTGAACAAATCAGGTTCTTTGTGGGCACCGGGGTGCCAAGGGGTCAATGCGAGACCCCAGGCCCCATAGAACCAAGGCCCGCCAAGAAGAACGGAGTCGCGGGCCTGCAAGGAGGGGAGGACGAAGAGGAGCAAGTCCTCTGAGAGGCTCCAGACGGTAACTCCCTCCAATTTCCACTGCTCCTTGACCCAGCGTCGTATCAGGTCAAGCCGGGGGCGGCTCCCCTGGGAGATGAAACGACCGATGAGGCTCCATTCCATGGTACACACGCCGTCGGTAGGGGGGTTACGGATGCAAAGGCGCAAGGTGTGGTTGGAACGGGAGTGAGTCTCGATGGCCCCACGCAGCACGGTGGTCGTCGGGGTTGCCTTGGCCGCGATTGCAGCAGTCCCAGGAAGCTCGGCGGCCGTACCCTTGGGGGTCACGGTGTCAGCCGTCGTCGGGGTCGCCGTCGCGGGGGGCTGGGTGCCGGAGGTTGCCCCCGCCATATGCATTGTAATCGCGGCCGTGGTTGCTGCCGCCAGAGTTGCGGTAGGGGTTGCTGCCTCCGTAGACGCTACCGTGCCTGCTGCAGCCATAGCCGCATCCGTAGCGGCCGCCATAGTTGCTGTCGTGGCTATTGTAGCGACCGTAGCAGCCGTCATAGTTGCCGTCGCTGCTGTCGCTGCTCTACGAATGGAACTTTTACCCTAAAAGTCATCCACGACTTTGACAATTGTAGGAGAGTCTTCTCATACCTTTAATTAGATCAAATTTTAGTTTCTTATGACTACAAAGCTAGAAAATTTTTTAAAAAGAAACCCCATAAGTGTTAGTTTCTTTATAACCCTTCACAATTGCGCATGTTATTCTTGTTTATGGCTCATAATGGTTAGTATGACACATTAAGAGGATTATTCAAATGTTTCTGATGTTAATGTGATTGATTTTTTTGAACTAATTTCAATTTTCCCTTCATACGTACCTTTATAATACCTTCTGGGTGTTAGCAAATTCTAACTCCAATTTTTGTTATATCTCACTAAGGACACCCCCACGAATAAGTTGAAATCTCCATGATCAACTAGGCTCAAGAATCACAAAAATTAGAGCTATGAATGTGGAGTTATGAGGATTGGAAGTTGGGACGTTAGAGCTCATATTGTAGAAGAAAAATGATTAAATCTCCCTTGGCTCAAATGTGAAAAATGATGAAATTTGGATAAGTCCCCACATATATATAGGTTTTGTGGGCTTTAGGCAAAAATTGCACATTTTTTTGTTGATTTTTTGATGAATGAAAATGAGTCATTTTGAATGTTTGGAAGGGATGAAACATGTTCTAAGAGCCTTGGACTAGGAATGATGCATATTTTTTGAAAATTTATCATAGAAATTGTATGAAGAAGGAATCTTTACCCATGAAATTTCATGAAGTGTTGACAAGATCGATGAGATGGGTAATGAGCTCATGTTGTTGGAATGGATAGTTTGAATGTTAAGGGAAGATTTTATTGACATTTATTATTGTTGGAAGGCTCAAGATAATGTGGAATCACTTGGCAAGTGTAAGATACAATAGTTATATAAGTGGATCCTTCCCAAAGTAGGCTCTAGTCCTTAATGCCCTTCTATAACCACACATAAAAATTTCATTAAGTACTTAAGGAGTTGAATGTAACACATACCTATTTAGGAAAACACACATGTTAGTATCACCAAGTTAGGAAAATGAATCTATGTTACACAAAACCACAAATTATGATTATTCATACAGTGAGTTGAAATGGACTCAAAAAGGATTGCATAAATTGGGACATGAGATGTCTTACCATAGGCACAATGAATTCTTGTGTTTTATTAGTGGTTAAAGTAATCATTAGCCTTTCTATCCAAGATTCAAACCAAGTCTAGACCACATTCCAGTGACATTGCATTGTTTTATCTCTTGGAGTTACAACTATAAGATTATCACTACTGTAAAAGGTATTATTACTTGGTATATTGTCCAAGAGAGGATTTTATTCATTGTACTTTTTTATTTTTTTATATTTCTA
This sequence comes from Gnetum montanum, assembly GCA_015680685.1. Classification (NCBI taxonomy): domain Eukaryota; kingdom Viridiplantae; phylum Streptophyta; class Gnetopsida; order Gnetales; family Gnetaceae; genus Gnetum; species Gnetum montanum. Next base: position 43,276 of record MNCI01009719.1, read on the forward strand.
AGAATCCACCTATGTTCAAGCATGGGTAACATGCCTTTCTTGTTGAACCTCCAAAAATTTATTTTGTGCATTATTGTTTATTATTATTCTATGTGTCAACCTTACTAGAGAACTACCTTCAAGCATGAGTAACATGTCTTTCTAGTGACATGATAAGGCAACACTTATTTTACTCTTACTCCCATTTTTTGTTAGATCTACAAGGATATAAAAATAATAGAAGTATTTCAAGAAGTTCCAAAAATCTCTTTGATGTCACACCCTTTACATTCCCACTTGGTTCTTCACTTTTTGATTCAAGCATAATGATTACAAGTATATTCTTACTTGTATGATGGGAAGAATTTCATTATGACCATGATAATAACCTCTTATTAATGGAATGAGGGGATGAATGTTGTGGTCTCACTATTCAAATAATTAGTTCCTTATGACTTGATAACATAGAGAAATCTTCACCTTTTTGGACTACATCTTGCCTTATTCTTAATTTGTTTTATTAACAATAAAAATTATTTACAAAGGTCATAAAAAAGGTATGAAAAAGATAGTAAGAATTGGGAAAAAATTTAAAGAATGAAAATTCATTAGAGAATTGAAAAAAGTAAAAGAATATTGAAAATTTAAGAAATGAAAAGTACAAAAGAATGAGAAAATATCAAAGATTGTAAAAAATGAAAAGAAAATAAAAAATTTAGTAAAGCACCTATGGTTCCAAATTGACACCCTGATGACTATCATTAGGATTAGTTAAATAAAAAGATAGAATAGGTAGAAGATGATTGGGTAGATTACATAAAATCCTTCAAATATTCATAATAGAATTTAACTTGTTGGATGTTGACAAGAATGAGCTTATGTGGACTAGATGGGTGGTAGATATGTAAGGTACCAAATGGATAAGTGGCTTGAACAATGTATGGTCCCTTCCAAACTATCTAGAATTTAGCTTTTTGAAGTAGATTATTAGGATTATAGTAAATGACCTTATCACTTGGTTGGATAGTTACTTTTCTTATCCATGTGTCATGCCTAAGTTTGGAGTAATTTTTGTGGACTTCATTACTCATGAGTGCTATAATCTTGTTCTTGTCTAAAAAGGTTTAGATTCATGAGAAATTATTTTTGTCCTAAGCTTAGATTAAGTTCAAGTTCACTGGCAATAGCTAGAGTGTGGAGCTCTACCTAGATTGAAAGTGTTGGCAACTTGCTGTAAACTAACTCATATGATAAATACCCTATAGGTAGTTTTTTGGATGTCCTATAGGTCCATAGAGCATCATTTAATTTAGTGCTTCAATCTTTTCCAAACTTACTAACCATCCTGCTAAGTATCCTAGCAATTTTGCAGTTAGTCACTTTAGCCTAACCATTTGGTTAGGGATGATATAATGTTCTTAGCTTATGGTTCACCCCAAGTTGTTGCATGAGCTTTTTGAATGTAGAACTAGTGATGTGAGTCTCTTTGTCTAATATGAGCATTCTTGGTACTTTGAATTTATTCACCACATGTTTTTGGAAAAATTTGATAGTTGTCTTCATTGTACAGCCTTTTATTGTTGCTACCTCTACCCACTTTGTACAGTAATCCATAGTTACAATCATGTATTATTTTCCATTTTACATTAGTGTTATGGATCTCATAAAGTTAGTTTCCCATATGTCAAAAAGTTCAAGTGGTTGTATCCAGTGTTGTGACCCTTCGTATCTAGCCATAACTCCTCCATCTCTTTGGCTTCACTCACAAGATTGTGCAAAAGTATGGGAATCTCTAAACAAAGTAGACCAAAAGCAACCAGCCATCATTAGCTTGAGTACCATTCTATGCCTTGCATAGTGGCCACCACCTGGGTCTTCATTGATGTCCTATAAAACTCTTTGTTGATCACATTTTGGCACACACCATCTGATGAGCCTATCTGCATAGATATTCTAAAGATTTCCATTAATTTCCATATATCATTTTTCTTTGTGAAGGAATTTCTCTCATTATTTTTTAGTCCATTCAGTAGGAAGCTCTTGTGTTGATAGATAAGTTAAATACTCTGTAGTCCATGCCTTTCCTATTACACTTGTAGCATGTATTATTGTGGTAAATAAATATTTATTGGGAAAACATTCTGATAAAGGTTTTGCTTGATCTTTGAAATCTCATTTTAGTCTTGATATGTTTCATAAGAGATCAAATTTACCCTAGAAAGCTTTGCATGGCAAACTTTCAACTACTCGTAGATAAATCAAAGGAACTCCCAAATCAATTCTTTTCTTAGGAAGTGGTCCTGCCTTTATCCAATATATGACTATTTTTGTGAGCATGACAGTCTGCATGTTTATGTTTGACAATGGCAGAAGCTTGTTGTTGGTACGTGAATCTGTTGTAGGAGAAGCTTATCTTACCAAAGTCCTAACTCTACCAATCCTCTCTAGATTTGTCCTAAAGAAAGGACATTTCTTCATTTGGTCCTTAGTGTTGCTAGTAAGATCCTCTATTTGCATATTTATTGGCCTTGCAGCTTTCCTCTACTATGGTTGTGATGGCAACTCTCCTTGCATAGTAGGTGGTGGCACCGATGGTAAAGGATTAGCTAGATTTTATGAATCAACTACTTGTGGATGCATGTATGAGTTTAGATCTGTCCTTGGTGGTGTCAGCCTATGGTACTCAAGTGGGTAGTACTATGGAGTTTGAATGACTACATTTGCTAGCAAGATTGAACATTGGACCTAATATCCATATAGATCCAGCTGTCAATATGAATACTATTAGCATGGTGGTGGCATGGTCCACAATTGGGGTTGTTGCCACTACTAATAGTATCGCTCTTGTGACTATGGTATAGCTCTGCTGGGATGGTATGTTGGTTGGAAGTTCTACCTGTAGTTACCTTGAGAATAAGATAACCTTCTGGGCATTTGTTTCTTAACAAATCTAGGATTAAGTATGTATTCCCCTATCTCTTGTAAATGTTCCATTACTAGACAACATCCCTTGGAATGTTTGTACTGGCACATGGCACATCTTTCCTCATTAGTGGAGCTTGTGTCTGAACACTCAGCCACCAAAGTCACTTTGCCCTTTTATTGAAGCCATTTTGCCCTTTTGTCCAAAATCTTTCTTCTCTTTCTTGTCCCTTCCTTTTCCAAAGGCTTGCTCTGTTCTCTCTTCCACAATTTTCAATGCTATTGCAAATTTTTCATCTACTGAGTCCCACATTTTCTCTACCTTTGCTACAATGTTAGTTATAGTTTTTTGAATTGGTAGTCTTATTTTGAATTTCCTATTTTAAGGTTTCTTCCTTTTAAGTGTCCCAAACTCGTGCATCTCTTTTCCTAATCAATGGATCTCTGTTATACTCTTCTACTAATTCTGTCTTTCTTAGCTCACCTTCTTCTTTTGCCCCTTGATCAATTAGGCTCTGAATTCAATGGGTAGTCATTGCAGATAATCAGCCTTGGGCATAAACCACAAGGATCTCTCTAGTCTTGTTTTGCAACCCATCTACAATGTACCTTAGCTATTTCCATTGTGAGAATTCATGGCCTAAGCATCTATGTAATAGTGAATAGTATCTACTCATTACTACATCAAGAATTTCATAAGTTCCTTGCTTCCATCCTTGGATTTGTTTCCTTAAGTTGAACACCCATAAGTAAGTTTGATACTTATCATTGAAGATCTCTAGCATGGTACTCCATCTTCTGATTGATTCAGGTTCGAGTGATCTATACTAGCTCTCTACCTCTTTCACAAGTGTTTGTGGAAACAACTTCAACTTTTGTCAATCACTTTCAATGTTTTGTATTGCGTAGGCATCGTGGAATGCTTGGAGGTGGTGTTGTGGATCAGCATTATAACCTCCCTCAAATATTGGCATGTTATTCATATCAAGCCGTTTGATACGGCTATCCCTCACATGCTTGGTCAGAATGTAAACAGCTTCTTGATGTTAATCATGCTATAGTTTGCCATCAGGGGTTTATCATCATGATCAAATTCATGTATTTTATTGTAGTAGTACCTCCTTCTGGGCTCATACCTTTCGTGATCCTCTCTTCGATCTCTACATCTTCTTCGTTCATACCCTTCATCTTCCTCATTTGAACACCTTAGGCAATAGCCATGGTGATCATGAGTCCTCTCCTCTCTGTCGTGGTCTTGGTGCCTTTGCCTCCTCCCATTAGAGTCCAATGATGATCATGAAGATGAGGATGAGGTAGTAGGTGAATGGTGTAAACTTGTCCTCCTTTCATGACTTCGGTATTCTTCTCTATAGGAGCTAGCAGAAACTCTTAGCCTTGAGTCCTACTTATACTTTAAGTCAATAGCCTCCCTCTTAGATGTCTATGCTAAGGTGGAATGTAGTTGAACTTTGACAAGTTCCTCTAATCGAATTATAGGTATCTATGAATGGACTTCATAATTTTGGTGGAGTTTCTCAATGATAAATGCATCACCATCAAGCTCTTCTAGAACAATAGAAGAGTTGATTTTCTTTCCCTTATTTTGAACATGTTTAACTTCCATGGCAACATCTCTCTTTACTTGCTCCTCAATGGGCTAATAGGGTCGTGTCATGTGTTTGGTCACATGATACTTAGAGCTGTTTGAAGCATGATGAGTGCCAAGCATCTTGGTGATAGAACAATGTTACCTTGAAGATCCCTCCACCTTAGTTGCCCATCTTGATGAAAGATGAAAGTGAAATCAAGATAATAAGTATCATGATGAGCATATGAAATCTTTGTTTGCAATGGCATACTCCATTCTCCTTCATCACTAATTATATCATTACTTCTTTTTGTCTCCTTGGCAAGTGATGATGTATCCTTGTTTGAAGCCATGTTGAAGTTTAAGACATTTGATTAAGTGTGCTTTATGTCTCCTTGGCAAGTGATGATGTATCCTTGTTTGAAGCCATGTTGAAGTTTAAGACATTAAGTGTGCTTTAATTGTTTAGGTTATGAATTTTAACTTTGAATTCTGATACAACAAACTTTATAAAATCAATTACTCAACATACATTGACTTGTCCTTGGCAACAACGCCAATGATTGACTTGTCCTTGGCAACAACGCCAATGATGAACGGTGGAGTAATCCAACACCCAACCATACAAGTCATAGGTGTTCACATGCAACCAGATCGTAATCTATGGAGGCAATGTGAATATGCTAAGAGTTGATTTAAGTTCAAGATTGTTGTCTTCCCACGTGGAGTTAGTGAAGTTTGTGTATAGTTTAACTCACAGTAATGTATGTGCTAACTGATGTTGTTAATCCATTGCTACTCTTAGTGAACATGATGAAATGAAAATAGTTTCCAAGTCTTGAGTAAAACAGTAAACAAATCTATTCTATCCTAAGGCAATGGATATCCAATCCTAGTCTACTGTACATGCCTTGAACTCATGTAGTCATCACAATGTACTACTACTGGGCATACCAAGTGATAACACTACTAAGTTACCAAATAACTACACTTCGCGCTCAAAACCAGTTGCATCCATACTACTTACTTTCAACATGTAAAAGAAAGTGCTTGTAAAGTAAATAATTAACTATGGAAAATAGGAACAATTATTCTAAATAAACAAAAAGGGAAAATAGGAACAATTATTCTAAATAAACAAAAAGAAAACTAAGTGAATGCTGCAATGATGATAAGCAATCTCAATCTTTATTGCTGATTATGAACTATGTCCAAGTACAATTTACTTGAATAAAGACACCATACAATCACTCGACACCACACTATGGGCATACATTTCTATTGCAAATCCATGCACCTAAGTGTTGTATTTATAGGCTAGCACATATCCCATGATACCGCTACCGCATATACAATGATGTAGCTAGTGCTATGATATCGTAGTCAACCAAAATTTGATTTATCAATACTATTCATAGTACTCTTCATGGAACCAGATTATTAGGATATGAATAGGGCAAGAAAATTGCTAACCATGATAAAATGATGATCATGTACTATTCCAATTAGACCAAGCTTAGCTATACAAAATGATTAAAAAAATATGAAAAAAAACAAAAGCAATTCTAATTATTGAAGCTGCCTACAAATTTATACCATATAAACTAAAAATTGCTATTCTCCAAATAATGGATTACTCTAACAAAACTTTAAAAAGATGATAGAACAATTGTTTCATAAGGTTTTAACAAATAGCTTGATATTATTCCCCTTTATTCAATGGTGAAATGAGATGTATTACATAAATTTTGAAAAGAATATGCTACATTTCGAACACAATACAGCTCAAGTGGTTAAATCAATAGCTTTGCAAAATGTATCAAGTAAATTTGCAATTGGAACTTTCAAAACCAATAATGTTACATGGTTGTGTGTATAGGAACTTTCTGAAGATAAAGCTGCTCCAGTAAAAGAATTCAACCTTCCTAACACAATGGTTTCCTTTACTTAGCTTCTGACCAGCTCAAAACAATACGTATCTGAATCAAAGTTGGAATTAGTGTTCTTCATTTGCTTATGTCTGTTACCTGTTGATAGCCACCTACAATAAAGCATGGCTGCACTACTAACAGCAGCCAATGAAAGGGACGCTAGAAACCCAAAATGTGAAACGTCATTGGCGATTATTGCAATTCCTAACATGAGTAATTCAGCAAGGCTTGCCATTGACACTTCTATAGTGCCTATTAGGTTTGCTTGTGAAGGAGGCACAGCTGTTTGAAGAATTTGTCCATTGACTATGTCATAACTCATGTGACCCAATCTTGATAAGATCTGCATGAGGAAAAAATCAAGACTTCAAGACTACACAAATGGCATGATAGTTTATTTGTTACTATGCCATCTATCATGTACATGTTTCTTAATATCCCACAGAATTTCAAAAAATTTCACCATCATCCTAGCCTTGTCCCAACAAAATGGGGTCAGCTAGTAGAGTTTGGAAACCTTTGAAACACCAAATTGAGCGCATATAACCACAAGGCTAAGATGTATAGCAATGTTACAGCACAGATGGACCGAATTACATAAATATGTAAAAGAGACCGTCATCATAAATATATATATATATATATATATATATTTAAAAATACTCACAATAAGAAAGAGAAAGATGAAAAGAGACTTCGGTTGTTTCAGCAAACCACACCAATACACAGCAACTGCACAGGCAAGTAGCAGTGCTTGAAATACAAGACCTGCTGCTCCTGCCTGAAATTAGGTGCCCATGCAAACAAGCAATGATAACATAGTTATCAGCAGAGGAAAATTGCGTTATAAACTATGGAACTGGACCCAACCAAAATATACTAACTTTTAGAAGGCCTAACTTCTTCACAAGGGAGGCAGAGATGAATGTAGCTGCAACACCAGTGAATGAACACAATCCACTAAATGTGCCGATTATGGATGGATTGAGACCTGAAGAATAAAGCAAAAAAACATGAACGAACATCACCAGAAACCACATATACAACATATAAATGGAAACAATAAACATGGAGATTCAAACTGTGTTTTAAAATATCGCCATAATTTACCTTGATGGGTCAAGTAAGTAGTCATTAAACCTCCAGGAGCTAAGATAGCATTAAAGTAAAGTAAAACACAAGCAAGACTTGCAGGAAGAACAGGTTGTGTTTTGTATTGAACCCACCCACACCGTATTGCTTCTAAGCATCTTTTAACTGCAATAAAGCCAAGTATTTAAGATGTTTACCTACCTTCTATTTCTATATCATTTGTCGAACAAATGCAAAAGACTTCATGCTAAACGTTACCTAAATTCTCTTGGTTATTCTCCAAATTACTGAACAATTTATTGTGGAGAGTTTGGCTTTTGGACCGCTCCAAAACACCTTTTGAAACCTTATCAGTAAGGCATACCAAACTAATCTGAATAAAAAAAATTTCTTCATTAGTAAGGCATACCAAACTAATCTGAATAAAAAAAATTTCTTCATTAGTAAGGCATACCAAACTAATCTGAATAAAAAAAATTTCTTCATTAGACATACTACGAATTAAAAGAATGTCATTTTGAGAATTTTATTTTAATTTATAAAATGATTTACCAGAAGAGGCAGTGTACAAATCATCATTGCAGATGCCAGTTTCAAACATCTGACAGGACCAAATTTAGATAACAGTAAACCAACAATCGATGCCCCCGCAATCTATAATCATGTTTTACAAAAACAACATTAAATATGTGTATACTTTGATGTTCACAAAAGGCATTCCAACCCTATATATCTTTGTCAATTTATCACCTCACATAAAAGATCAATCCTGCTGAGCGTAGCATTGGCTCTAGCCAGGGCTATAGGACGATTTGTTCCTGCTAACTACATTAAACAAGAAAAATCCATAACTTGTAAAGAGCATGAAAAGATCATAAGAAAAAAATTCAATTATTATTATATAAATTACCAACACAACCCAATCACGTTCAAATGCAACTCCAGATGCCAGGCCAGTAAGCCTCTCGATGGCCCCTGCTATTACTAATACAGAAAACCAAGGTTGTACAAGTAAAGAAGTTGCTGAAGTGGAACCAGCAGGAGGACATCTGTCAAGGGCATACATAATCATCCAAGCTGATAGTAACTGGGCAGCTGTCTGAAACCAGAATATGTTTTCTATTTCAGGTATTAGATAATTTTGCATGTTTTACTTCTCATAGTGGAAATATAAGATGAACACATCAAAATTCATTAATGGAGAAAATTTTTTTACTCGAATGGATGATAAATAGGTGGTACCTGCAACGTACTCAAAAAATTGAATGCAAAAACACGTGGAAAAGAATCCATTAATTGGCCAACCAATGGGCCTCCTACAAATATTCCAAGCTGCACGGCATAGACATCAAATTAACAAACTATTTTTAAAAATAACTAATACTTCCTTTAGCAGCAAAAGAACTTGTTACCTTTGCAACAAAACCTACAATTGCAACTGGCAACAAACTTGGATGAAGGGGAGCAACAGCAGCAGTCCAAGAAAATATCCATATCTGCTCAACCAAATTTCCAGCCAAGAAACTGGCATACAGTCCTAAGAACAAAAACAACAATACATCAGTGTAACACAATAACAGCTCCATTACCCTTCTAATATTTCTAGTCATCTAGTCATAACCCAAAGAACAATATAACAACTATTATCATTGTACATTACAAACCCTCAATCCAAGACATTGAGCAGGCATGTACACTTACCATATAGACCCCAAGAATGAGCAGGTGTCGATGCCATTGCATCTTGCTCTTCTTCCGACTGGACCTGAAAAAGCACAACTCTCTGTGTTGTGTGCTTGCCAAGTAAAATAACGATTTGGAGGGAAGAAAAGCTATAAACGATAACATCTTGCTCCAGTAATAAAAGTCAAGTCAAACCTTTGGTGATAGAAATTGATTCAAACATTCGACAAAAAAAGGTTGGAAAGAGAGAGATAATAAAATAACATACAAGGACAATTTTACAACATGTACCAGCAAGTCTGCCAACATGGAATCCTCACACTTGTCCTCATTGGATGCAATTATTGCAGCCTCTTCAGTGTCTACCCAATCTGTTACAGAAGGAAATACTGAAACAGAATTGGAGGGAAAACTAGGTCCATCTTTTGAGCATTCTGAAATTCCGTGATTGAGTTCCTTGATATCTTTGAAAGAGCATTTGGAAACATGATTGGGAACTCTGCTATATGAAAACAATTGAATGGGTTACATAATGAATAGGCCTTAACTTTTTGTACAATTTTGATCTTCTAAAATATGAAGAAGGGTTTCATTTGCAGCTCTATGAACTGGGTATGTCATCAGCAGGCTGATGACGACCACATGTGTTTCTCATAGGTTTATTAGTCTTGAATACCTTCTGGCATGTATTCATTCCAAGGCTTCTATAATGAAGCAAACAGATTTCAAATCCTTTAATATTAAAAAATATTTTAGCATAATATAACTAGGAATCTATAAAGGAAAGTCATCGGCTCATATTCCATATGTATGTCAAGGTCAATGGTACTGTGAAACAACACAATTTATTATTGTGAAATTTATTGCCTGTATTGGTCACCTCCACAACACAAATACTCTCCTATTGGATTCAACGACTAATGCCTAAATGATCACATAGATCAGGTATTTCAAACTTTGTTGTCAGCGAGGCAATCCTTGACAGCTTCATTATGTAGATTCTACAACCACACCATCATCACAACAAAAGCCAGCGGTCTATATTGAAAGCACTCATAGAATCTAAAAGCAAAGAAGCAAGCATCAGAAAGGAATGCCTTTGTTGTTCTTTCCAAAACAAACATCCATTAACAAGGCTTGGGCAACCACTGCATCAAAATCCAAATCTACTAAATACACTACAAAATCAAACAAAAATTGCCTCTGAACACTCCAACACGATGCATCCAGACAATGCATGAAAGCTAAGTGCTGCAACCAGTTAATCTCAATTCCCAACTGATGCACAGCAATAGGAATAAACAAATTCAACTCAGCCTTGAGAAAGGACTGCCCCTAGACTCTAATTGTAACCAATGCTTGAAAGTCCTTTTTTCTAATAGGAGCATGTAAGTTGGTCATTGTTTTCACTGGAAGAGAAGCCTGTCAGATGACTCCATGAGTACCTTTTTTATAAAAAAATGTTTTTTTAATGTTTTTAACGAGGAAGAAGCTGTCATAAGTAACTCACCGTTCTACTTGGGATATGATATTTTAACTTTAGGAAGGGGCCCCTTATTTTTCTCGTAAATTCTTCACATCATTTTTTTTATTTTTTTGTTTCGGGGCGTATTTTCGAAAGTCTAGTGTAGCTATTTTTTAGTTTAAGGATATATCCAAACACTCTCGGTAGTCTTACCGGCACATACATACTAGGTTCTTGAGCATAAAACCCTTACAATGTCAGCATTAGCCATAGAGTGGAAGCATTGGATTCGAGGGTATGCCAATTTGTGCTTTATATGTTGTTGATTTTTCTTTAATTGTTTGAAGATCCTTATGAATTGCATATCAATACTTTGAAAGATTTGGACCAACTAACAAGTTTCGAAGTTTCAGGATTTGGAAGATGAACATACTTTAGTATTTCTTCGAAAGAGTTGGAAATTTCGGTATGAGCTAGCACATCAACTGAGGCTGGCAATCTTAAAATCAAGATTTTGCCGATATCATCTGAACAACCCTTTCAAGAAAAATAACTTCAATCTTTCATAAGTTAAGTTAATACACCAATCATTGGCGTTTCTGCAATCTCCAGGCACTTGCAGAAAAGCGAAGAAGCCCTTGAAGCAACGATGCTTCAAATGGTTCTTGATTCAAGCAATGTTCCAAGTAACTGCGAAGCTATATATGAAGCTCAAAATAAAAAATAAAGCAAAAGAAAATTATACTTAATATCAGAGGGACTACCTGGAGGAAACGCCGTAACTGCAACAGCGTCTTAACCGAAACTGGAGGGCATACGAAGGCCAGACACAGTCCCTGGAGGATAGTTTGAAATTGACGGCCAAAGAATGCTGTGCTTGAAATTGAAATGCACGAGTTGTAAGAAGTACGTCCGCCATAGAAGAAGGCAATAATAATAACAATAATAGCACTTTATTCTGCTCCTATTTCGATTTCGATTTCTGGTTTTGATTGCGTGACGATGATTCTTGTGCGTACTCATGCAGCCTTTCCTCTTCTTCAGCTTCTGCTGAGCCTGACAACTAGTATTCCAACAATTCCAGTCATTCACTACTCACTGCGTCTTGGTTTGATTCACGAAGCAGAAGAAGAAGCACAGAACAATGCCAAAAACTTTGTGCTCCGCGCTTTGGCTGCTGCAAAAGATGGACATAGCAGATGAGGATTTCTGGTTTCCAACTCGATTTTGAATGAAACTGGTGCAGATTAGGAGGCCGCATCTTGCGGCCGCATGGCAAATCTAGAACCTATGCATTCAACGTTCCTTCATTTTGACGTCAACAAATTATTATTATTATTATGCTTTTCTAAAGGTCAATGCAGGTTCCTTCCCTGGCGCTCGCCTTTATCAAGTGGCTAGACTTTGTGTGGGAAAGCATACTGTCTTGGTGGATTCAATGTTTTCTTTTGGAATGGAGGTGGGAGGAGTGTGGAGATCTTTAAAGAATCCTTGCTATCTTAATCATCACTAAAGTACATGGTATTGATTCCTTGTAAACATTGTTAAAGAGGCTTTGTCTCTATGTTTTAGGCCACCACCCTAGTCTACTAACCAAGTTTTAGGGCTAGTTGCACATAACCTAGAATTAGTCATTGCATGGTGTCTTGGTCATGTTGTGTGTTGATGTGTTGTGCATGTGTGTGGGTATGTCATTATTTTGGATCTTTATGCATGCAGGTTGCCTAAGGCATTCTCACAACGCTTCTAACCATCTTCTAATAGGTGTCATGACTTCCATTATGGTTGCACATGCTCTAAGCATTGAGTTATAGTTTACCCTTCTTTCATCGTTGATTGGAAACTCTTAGATGGTGTTGTGTAGTGCTTTTCAAAGGTTGTAACACTTTGTCACAGAAAAATAACCTAGAATTAGTCATTGCATGGTGTCTTGGTCATGTTGCGTGTTGGTGTGTTGTGCATGTGTGTGGGTATGTCATTATTTTGGATCTTTATGTATGCAGGTTGCCTAAGGCATTATCACAACGCTTCTAACCATCTTCTAATAGGCATCATGACTTCTATTATGGTTGCACATGCTCTAAGCATTGAGTTATAGTTTACCCTTCTTTCATTGTTGAT
>MNCI01009719.1:56893-72452 GCA_015680685.1 Gnetum montanum
TAGCAGTAGTCATTAAGTGTATGGATCTTTATTCGAGCATTGTTGTACCTAAGCACAATAGTGTGTGCGACAATAAAGATGAACTTTTTGATAAACCTTGCAGCATTATGGATAGCTTAAATGTTTCATTTATGCATTTAATGTTTTCAATTATTTATTCAATGTTTTCCTATAATTAAGCTAATGAAGTAATTAAGCAAGATAAGCTAGATAGATTAAACACATAAGTGCAAATGCTTCAACCATAACACATATTCGCTTAGTAGCCCAACAACATTATTGCTTGGTACGCCTAGTAGCGTAGCACTTGGTAACCTAGTAGTGGATACGTGGGTTTAAGACATGTGCTGAAAGTGGGATTGGATGCTTATGTTAGGACTACTTAGATACTAGTTAATTAGTTAAATTAAATTGGTTAATCCAATTACTTTTATCTCCCTTTAAACATCAAAACCATAAAATACAAAATGATAAAAATCATATGTCTTAATTACACTTAATCATACCAGTGTACATCACAAGTGTAATTGGGAAGATAACAAATGACCTTAAGGCAAGGTTCACTTCCTAGAAGACTAGTGCACCAGAAACTACAAAGTCCACAGAATTCAACCAGATCACACATGAATGCTTGTGATTCATATGGTTGGGCATAGGGGTACCTCGTCGCTCATCATTGGCATCACTGTTGGGGACTTTGTTTGTTGAAATGTATGCTATCTAGGATTAGTGAATATTATTTATATCGTTGGACGAACTCAAGGTCAACATCACTCTCAATGACATATAAACTACTAAGCACACTAATAATTTTATTCATTTTGCAAAATGTCTTCTTCTTCCCACAGATGTGAAGATGTCAAACCACCAGTCCCATAGGAGTGTAAAGTGGTATATATTCATCTAGATGAGTATGTACTAGACTTCACCTTCATCCTACATCAAGATAAATAGCTACGATGGCATGATATGAAGGGCAACATTGTCTTGCCCCCCAATTGATCTGTACCTGGGATGCTACTTCAAACTCTTAAGAAGTTGGGCATCTTAGATCTTCATGGAGAATATGTTTTGAATGGTTATGATACTCAGGACTACCATCCCATTGAAACATAACACAGGTGAGATCAACACCAGGAGTAGTACCATGAGTTTACAAAGGGAAAACACTTTAGTAATCCCTTATTCCTGCTAAACCAAGATGACAATGTGGATCCTCCTTTTGAGGGTTTTCAATATGAAAATTCTCCATCCTCTGTTATTGGTGATGAAGGTGTGACCCTAAACCTGTGATCCACTATTCATAAACTAGGTTCAAGAAAGAGTGACAATCAATGTAGGAATTCAAGCAAGCATCACAATGGTAAGGGATTTAAGGATGGTGGTTGTAATGAATGAAGAGATGGTGGTAGACACTGTGGTGGTGATGGCAATCCACCTTCCTCTTCATCCTCTTCATATGATTTTGAACATTCCTCTTCATCTTCTAGTTCTCATAGAAGCCATTGTTGGGATAATCATGGTGAAGGTAATCAACGAGACAACAATGACTACGAAGGCCATCAAGATCGAGGGGGTGGCCAAAACCATCATTAGCATCATCGATGTAATGATGATGATGAACCTCTATTGGTGATTGGAAGCATGCTTAACATTGCAGAGGTAGTAAAGATTCCAACTAGGCATATGAGAGATAGCTGGATCACGTGCTTAGACATGAATAATATCCCAAGATTTGAGCGAGGATACAACTTTGATCCACAGACACATCTCCAAGCTTTCTATGATGCCTATGCTTTACAAAAGATAGAAAATGAATGGTAGAAACTCAAGATTTTCCCTAGGACACTCATCAAGGAAGCTAAAAGTTGGTACTGGTCCTTGGAACCAAAATCGATTCATCGATGGAGCACCATGTTAGAGCTATTTAATGACAAATACCAGACATACTCCAGAGTGTCTAATCTAAGAAGGCAAATCCAAGGCTAGAAATGGGGAATACATGAACCCTTGGATACTACCATGGGTAGATACTATTCACTCTTACATCAATGCCCTAGTCATGGTTATTCTTAGAGGGGCTCAAAGCAGAAACTAGAAGAACTCTTGGGGTGTATGCCCAAGGAAGATTATCTAAACTGAGAACTCATCAGATCCAAAGGCTAATAGAGTAGGTAGCAAAAGAAGAAGGTGAGTTGCAAAAAAATGAAAGTATAGAAGAGTATAATAGGAATCCTTCCATCAAGAAACAAGAGGTCCGATTTTGTGATGAAGAGGAGTCACCACTTGATGAAGTGATGAATAAGAAAACCTTGCCCATCCAAAAATTTGTTTCTGATATTTTGGCAAAGGTTGATAAATTATGGGACTCTTTGGATGAAAAATTCCAAGCTGCTATGAAGATTGCTAAAGAATCCAAAGAGCAAAATAGTGATCATAACCGCAAGAGGCAAAAAGAAGTTGAACGTGCTTACCAAAGAGGTAAGGGCAAAGCTACGGCCATAGAGGAAGTTGTGGAAATCAACTCTGATGATGAAATTGATTATGACATTTGTCAATACAAACATCTAAAGGGTTTTTGCCCTATGGTGTCACACTTATAAGAGTCTAGGGTGTATGCATTGAATCCTTGACTAACACATAGGCAAGCACCTAGATGATTGCCTTATCCTTAAGGCAATCCAAGGTAGTTCCACCACCACCAACAAGCTTACTACCCAAGTGGAGCTCCTCCACAACCTTACGAACAATACCAAAAATGGTACCAACCACAATTATGGGGAATTCCACCACCAAGGCAAAAATACCCTTATAGGCAACCAGATTTATATGGGAGCTATGTTCAGCAACCCATCTCTCTAAGAAGTTCTCCAAGTCATACCTCATTTCAGCATCACTATTACCCTCTAGAGTACCATCAAACACATTCACCATGTACTCAAGGGAAAAACCCATATCCATACCACCCTCCACATCCATCTACACACACACCTTTGCCTTTAACCCAGTCACCACCTACTCCATCCATGCAAGGTGAGATTCCTCCATAGTTGCAACAACAAAATGCTACGAGGGCTATACATTCCTAATTGGCTTTCTAGTTGAGTGGTTTAGAAAATCGATCCTAAAAAAGACCCTTCTTTTGACCCAACAATCCTCTCCAAACCTCACAACCTAGTATGGCTAATTGTTCTACATCTCTAATACCCTCATCCTCTGCGTCGAATACCTTTGACTACCCTTCAAACCAAATGCTACCTTGAATTTGCACTGTGATGCTAACAAGGATTCATTTAAGAAAAATAATGCTAGCAAAATTCAAATCTTTAATTATGAAGAAATGGGCCATAAGCAATGGAATGTAAGAAGCTAGAAGTCTCAAAGGAAAATAAACTTCAAACAATAGAGAAGGATTTTTTAGAATATGCAATTCAAGGTAATTATAATGCATTTATAATAAAGGTATGACTAAATTTAATTCTTATATATTTGTAGGGAATGTCAATGTGGAAGATCCTAATAGAAAAATAATTTTTAGAATTAGGTATAGATGTTATCTAGTAAAAAATGGATTTATATGTTTGTTGATGATGAAGCTCAAGTGAAGAGCGGTGAGGTACCCCTACGCCCAACCATATGAATAAAAAAGCGTTCATGCACGATCTGATCAAATTTTGTGGACTTTATCATTTATAGTGCACTAGTCCTTTAGGAAGTGAATCTACCCTTAAGATCAATTGTTGTCTTCCTAATTACACTTGTGACATTCATTGGTATGGTTAAGTATAACTAAGGCATCTGATTTTTATCATTTTGTGTTTTATAGTTTGGTGCTCAAAATGTAGATAAAAGGAATTGGATTAACTAAACTAAATTTACTAATTAACTAGCATTTAACTAATCCTAACATAAGCATTCGATCCTACTTTCTGTACACATCCTAAACCCATNTAGAAAGCTTGTCTTTATTGTTGCACACATTGTCATGCTCAAGTACAACAATACTTAAAGAAAGATCCATACACTCAATGACTCTTGCTATGGGCACTCGGGGGGGAAAATTCTAACTTTTAAATGGAAAAAATACAAGAGCTTTGCTACAACTATAATCTCTAATTTCCATAAATGCAGCTATAGGTGCATATTTATAGCAAAAAACTAACATTGCATCAACAGGCCTCATTGATGCATGGTAAGATGCATTAATGGGGCCTTGTTGACACAGCCAACTAAACATGACTCATCATATCCCCACGACTGAATGAAAACTCATCCTCAAGTTCTTTTACAAAATTGAGAAGGTATGATATCATTGAATGAATTTTCTTTAAAAAAAACAAATTGACTGAATTGACAAAAAATGGAGTTCCCGAGTGTATGAATCCACACATTACAAAAAATTGTGGTATTCAGGGCACAAAATTGAACACCAAGACATAACTCTTCAAAACTAGATAACATGTTCCTTGATGGTATGAAGCTTGTTGAAGAAGATCAAATGGTACTAGGTAGTGGTGGCTCCTGAGGCTCCAAAGGACCTTCATGGACTTCATGCATGGGTGGTGGTCAAGGTGGTTGTGGCTATCTTGCTACTGCTGCAACTTCAGGTGGGAGGCAAAAAGCATCTAGCAGTGCTTTCATTTTCTCCTCCTTACTCTTGGGATCATGCACCATCCATGTAGCTTCATCGATGTGGGTTGGAATGGGCACATCCCAAGGACATGGGATTGCTGAAAATAGCTCCTTAGCATTGATGAACCAAGTAGCGAACTATTTGTGTTCAATGTCAAATTACCTAACTATGTCTTTCAGCTCCTAGTAGTAATTCATCTATTTGGCTAGATTCTCAATGATTGATCTTTGATCTCTAAACTGTGCTTTGAGAACTTCAAGTTCAGTGTTTGTAGTCTCAAGCTTCCACTTGACATCCTTGTGGTGCTTGAACTCTACCTTGTATAACAAATACAAGCTAGCCACCTACTATTCTAATTCTGACTACAGCTGTCCAGCAATCAACATTGCCAAGTTTGCATATCAAAGATTGGCCAAATCCATATACTCTATCATCTCCTCAATTTGCAACTCCTTTAAGTGAATCTCTGCTTTGTTGTAGGTGTTAATCCCATGAATGATGGATTGTCACATTTCTCTTTCTTATTGGAGTTGCTAGAGGGCTTCATTTAGTTTCACCTTTGCCATTTGGATGTGTTTCTCATTAACTTCTTTCTGCAGGCCAACTTGGTCCTTGTAGTGATTCTTCACTTTCTTAAATTTGAGGGCCTCATTCTTCCAGGTAGTAATTTTGATGGTAGATTTTTGGTGCAAGGCATGCACTTTCTCCATTGATAGATTCTAATTTTCTAAGGCCAATCTCCTTAGTTTAGTGTTCACCTTGCAAGCTATTCCTACTATTGATGAATAAATTCCTACATTTGGTCCTTTTGAGCTTCAAAATTTTGTAGGTGATAGTTTTGTGCAATCAAAGCTTCATTCTCCTAGTGCATCTAGTTCAAGTCCTTTTGAATTTCATACATCTTGGTTTCTACCATGGACTAGTTGAAGATGGCCATTATTGCCTCCTCTTTAGCCTTCTAAAATATTTCTTGAAGCTATTTGAAAGCTTCATCTCTTATTACTACTGGGCTGAGGATCATAGGATTCGTAAGTCAGGCACAAAGTTCAGCAACCTCCATGACCAAGTGTTGGTTTCTTTCTTGGGCCATTTCAAGTTGCCCCTTCAAGATAATGCATTTTCCCCTCATGTTTAATAGCTCTGACTAGGTTACAGTGATGTCTTCCAAAAGATAAAAGATGTTCAGAGTCAGTTGCCCCATTTCCACTAGTCGTTTTAGCAACTTTTCATGCTGGGTTGCATTTAACTTTCCACTAACCATACCTGTAGACATCTGCACATCTCGAAGTACAAATACATTTGGTACAAATGCCACAAGTGCATTCAATTCTTTAGCTACACAATTAGCCACAACTTTAGCTACTATTTCATAACCTTGGTGCTACATCACCGAGACAGTTGCCCCTTCATCGTCCTCCAACCACACCAAGAAAGTGGCAACGTTCACACGGATTTATAGGAAAAAATGATGTTGTGATAATGACATCGTCACCTCTAGAGCATTGGGATCTAACCTCATAGGTAGCTGCATTCATTGGGCAAAGAAGATTAGACTACCCCTCTCCATCTAGCTAACTGTTCAAGCCACCTCATCAAGGTGACTCATCGCTAGCTAATACATAGATGGATCTATCCTACTCATTTCTGCACATTGCTCTTGTTCACTTAAAAGTTACTTTGGGATTTTGCGTAGACACTCAATGGCTGCATGAGCCTCCAATGTTGTTTCTTGAGTGGGTGATGGTGGTAGCTACTCCTCTTCTTAGGTTGTCACTAGTGTTTTGTCTTTCATGATCTCTAATCATGAGGCCAAAGGAGCATGCCTGAGGGTATCATTGGAATAGTGAACAATGCCTATCCTTTTGCAAAGTTTCCTGATGAGGCATGGAAAAGGCAAGGTCTTTCTTCCACATTTGTTTTCCTTGAAGTTCTTCTAAATCTCTAAGTAGATCAACTATGAAAGGTTAATGGAAAATATTTTGCTTAGAGTAGTACATGCTCAGGTGAAGAAGGTGGTTATCTTGCTTGGCCTCATCTTTGGATTAAGGTGATAGGCCATGATTTTGAAATAAATTTGCTCCATTGGTGTGAGTGCATCATACACCTTACAGTAAACCATATAGCATCACTAGGTCCACTCCCTCTTGGCCTTAGGATTACCTTTTGTGGATAGTTTAGCCAACTGTGTTTTGGTATCAAACAACCCAAGTGCTTGTGCGATAGTTTCTATAGAGTACGACACTTGAATGTCCTTAATTTTGACAATGGACCCTAGCCTTCAGCTACTCTAGAAGAGATATATCTCTCCCATGTACCATTCTCCACTGGACGTGATGATTGGCCACATGGGAGAGGCTTGCAGTTGTGTCTTAACATCCTTTGGAGCTTTCTCCAAAAATGGCCCAAATTTGATCTCTTGAAGAACATATTGTTGAATTTCTCGAAACTTGATGATATCAAAGTAGGCTTGAGTCAAAGTAACCTCAAGCCTTGGTGTGGGTTCAGGCACTTCTCCTCTTTGGGATTGTTCTATCAGCACTTCTTCTTCTAGAATCTATTAGAAAGATCCCTCTTTGGGCTCCTCACAAAGGGGTCCCATTGCATGGATTGCTTCTGGTAATTCTTGGTCCTATTCTTGTTGGCCCCTTCCAACTTTAGGCTACTTCTCCCATGGTTGCAAGGGTTCTCCTTGCTACAGGCATTTCTATTTTGGTGCCATCAGTAATCACAATGAAACCATGGATTAGCAATCATTGTGTAACCTTAAAGGAATTGGAATACCTTTATCTCTTAAGGATAGTTACACTTTCGCTAAGTTGTGATTATGACTAATTTAATTAATCTAATTGTCATTTTATTTATGTATTATCATTAATAAACCATCCCAAAGGTTATAAGAAGGGTTAATCTTTGAAAAAATTGATGCTTATATGTTGTTAAAGTTATTAACCCTTTGGGGGAGTTAGAAAAATTTTCAAAAAAAATTCATTAGAAATCTTAAGGTGTGTGGCCCCCATGATAAAGATCTTACCTTCAGTAAGCATAGGATCAAAAAATGAAATGATTTGAATAAATGGTTGGGAAGTTATGAGCTTTGGAAGGTTTTGGGCTCTAAAAAATTACAAAATCTCTCCATGTGTTATGAGGAAAATGTCAAAAATTCCTATGTACTTGTTGGTATATATAGCATGTATGCACTACATTGACGAGGCCTCGTCAATGCGGTCAGATGTGTTGATGAGGCCTCATCAACATAACTATTGACCACCACTGACGTTGGTCAAACTTTCAAAATACAAGGAATTTTTGGATGAATTAGGGTCAAATGAAAGCTTAAAAGACCAAGAACAATAAGAAAACATGAGAAAAGTGTGTTGAAGCTCAAAAATTTTGAAAAATAGAGAAAAAATGATTTAGTGGATGAATGACATAAAAGGTTAAGGAGCACTAAGTAGGATACTCAATGGAATATGCAAAAGATAGGATTATAGCAATGTCAAAGGTAAAGCACCTTAACTAACTAGACCAAAAGCTATGCAAGTGGATCCTCCCCATAGCAGGCTCATGTCTTTTTTGCCCTTGCATAACCTCAACTAAGGAGTCCATGGGCCCCATAGTCAATTAATGATCATGAAAAGTTAAGGACCAACTTAAAAGAATCTACTTAAGAATCCTAACACATCAATCCAAGAAATAGAGCATAACATAGAACCTGACAATGAGGTGAGTTATGGTAGCATGGATGGATGATAGACAAGGTAGAATGGAGTTCCAAATTGAGGTCATAAGAAGTTCCTTATGAAAATTATGTTTAAAATGACCCGAGAAGATCCATCCTCAGTCCCAACAAAAACTAGTCACTTTTAGGTTGTGAGGGCTAGAGAGGACTACTAGGTTGAAAGAGAGGTTTTTTCCTTAATCGATTATTCAGATCACTTAGTTGAAAAATATATTGTGATTGTACAACCCTTGTAGCATTTTGTTGTTATAGTTGTGGAGGAATCTCACCCTTCATGGATGGAGCAGGAGGTAATTAGGTTGAAGGTAGAAGTGTATGTGTAGAGGGATGTGGAGGATTCTATGGATACAGATATGGGTTTTTCCCTCAAGTAGATGGTGAATGTGTTTGATGATACTCTAGAGGGTAATAGTGATATTGGAATGATGTATGACTTGTAGAACTCCTAGGGAAGATGGGCTGCTGAACATAGTACCTGTATGGATCTAGTTGCCTATAAGGGTATTGCTACCTTGGCAGTGGCATTCCCCATGACTATGGTTGGTTGCACTATTGATATTATTCATAAGGTTGTGGAGGAGTTCCACTTGGGTAGTAAGCTTATTTCTGTTAGTGGAACTACCTTGGAGTGCCTTGAGGATAAGGCAATTGTCTTGGAGCTTGCCTATGTGCTAGGCAAGGATTCAATGCGTACACTCTAGACTCTTGTAAGTGTAACAACATAGGATAACATCCCTTTGGATGTTCATATTGATATATGTCACATTCAATTTCATCATTAGAGTCAGGCTCCACAACTTCCTCTACTATAGTAGCTTTGCCCTTACCTCTTTGGTTTGCACATTTAGCTTCTTTTTGCCTCCTGTGATTATGACCACTATTTTTCTCTTTGAATTCTTCAACAATCTTTAAAGCGGTTTAAAATTTTTTATCCAAAGAGTCCCATAATTTTTCAACCTTTACCAAAATATCAGAAACTGCCTTTTGAATAGATAAGGTTTTCCTGTTCACCAATTCATCAAGTGGTGATTTCTCCTTGTGACAAAATTGGACCTCTCATTTTCTAAGGGAAGGATTCCTATTATACTCTTTAGCCCCTTTTTCATAGCTCACCTTCGTCTTTTGCTACCTACTTGCTTAGTCTTTGGATTTGATGAGATCTTAGTTCAGAAAATCTTTCTTGGGCATACACCCCAAGGGTTCATCTAGTTTCTACTCTAAGTCCATCTATGATGTGGCAAAGTTGTTCTCGCTGAGAATAACCATGGCCAAGGCATCAATGTAAGAGTGAATAGTATCTACCCATGACGGCATCCAAGGGTTCATGTGCTTCTTGTTTCTAGCCCTGGATTTTCCTTATTATATTAAACACTTTGGGGCACATTTGGTATTTGTCATTGAACATCTCTAACATGGTATTCCATTGACAAATAGATTCTAGTTCCAAAGATTGGTACCAACTTTCAACTTCCTTAATGTATGTCCTAGGAAATAGTTTGAGTTTTTGCCATTTATTCTCTATGTTCTAAAAGGCACAAACATCATGAAAAGCTTGTAGATGCATTTGTAGGTCAAAGTTGTATCCCCCTCAAATCTTGGGATGTTGTTCATGTCTAAGCACTTTATCCGACTATCTTTTATATGCTTGGTTGGAATTTTAATGACCTCCGCAATATTGATCATACTTTGAGTTGCTAATAGAGGTTCATCATAATCAATACGTTGATGATTTCGATAATGGTTTTGGCCACCCCTTTAGTTTTGGTGGCCTTCATGATCATTATTATCTAGCTTATCACCTTTGTCTCGGTTACCTTGACGGTGGCTTCTATGAGAACCATCAGATGAAGAGAAATGTTTGAAATCGAATGAGGAGGATGAAGAGGAAGGTGGACTACCACCGCCACTATGGTATTTTCCATCACTCTTACACTTATTACGATCACCATCCTTAGATTCCATGCTATTGTGATGCTTGCCCAAGTCCCTACATTGACTGTCATTTTTTTCTGATCCCAATTTATGAATAGTGGATCGCAGGTTTAGGTTCATGCCCTTATCATAAGTGTCAAGGAGTGGAGAATCTTCATGTTAAGAACCTTCAGTAGGAGGATCCTCAATGTCATCTTGATTTAGTAGGAACAAGGGATTGGTGTAATGTTTCCCCTTTGTAGCTTCATGGAGTTTCTCCTAACATTAATCTCATTTGCATTGTGTTTCATTGGGATAGTAGTTTCAAGTGTCATATCCATCCATATTCTTTATGAAAATTTTCTATGCCTAGCTTCTTAAGGGTTTTGAACAACATCCTAAGCATTGATTGATCAGGGGGCAAGATGACGTTGCCCTTCATATCATGCCATCATAGTTGTTCATCCTAATGTAGGATGAAGGTGAAGTTCAACACAAAGTCATCTAGATGAGTGTATACCACCTTGCATTCGTATGGGACTAGTGGTTTGGTATCTTCATGCTTGTCACAAGAAGAAGACATTTTGCAAAATAAAATAAAATGTGAGTGTGCTTTTATAATTCTATGTATAGTGGGAATGATATTGACCTTTAGGTTTGTACAACAATATTAATGGTATTTACTTAAATCTAAATAGCACATCTTCCAAAAACAAAGTCCCCAACAATAGAATCAATGATGAGCAATGAGATACCCCTACTTGGAAGACCAACCTAGCATCAATATGACTAGCCTATAATAAATTTTTTTCCACCTTGTTTTCTAATTTGATAACTAGAAAATCTATAGAATATGACTAGCCTATAATAAAAGTCATCAAATCACCTATTCCATTAGGTATGCATAGGATTGGTCTACCAACTCCATTTGAATGTTTGTATGCTTGAGAGGAGGAAGCTCCCAATCAAGGCATTGCTATAATGAGATAATATTAGTCCTAGAACTAGAGTCACAAAGAGCTAGGTAATGATTCTTTTTGCTTATTTGAATTTCCATCATGGGACTACCAAAAATTGATCATTTTTCTAGCAATATCCTTCTTTAATCACTTGTGTAGTGATAGTAGACATGGAGATGATGATAACATTACCATTAGATATCAACTTATTGCTTTTACTAGATAGAAGTAGATATTACTCTTTGATTATGATTATGGAATTTTATTGAAACGTTGTAAATGTGAATTCATATCTCGCATGAATGATTATCCTTTCTACAAGATGGAGAAGGTAATGTAAACACAATCTAGTTATTCTCATGTCTAAGCTGATAGTAGAATTTTTTCTATCATGGGACCTTGAGTTTCCCCCCATAACAAACTGAATAGAAGATTGATAATATTGTCTAGACACATAAATGGAAGTAGTATTAGTGCAATAGACAATATTATTTCATATAACCTACCTTGGCTATAGTTGACTAGGAAGTAGAAGCTATTACTACTATTGTTGGGGAGCTTGACTAGTAGGACTGCTTAAAGTAAGTAGGTACTATTGAGATGTCATCTAAGGAGGTTGACAAGCATATTCCTATGCACTGTAAACATAGGGGTTGGTAGGAAGTATCATCTATTATTGCATGTGAGTTGGAAGATTTGGAGTTTGCCACTATTGATACTATTACATGAGTTTCATATATGTACCTCTAGGATAGTACGAACAACTTGGGTATGGAGTCCCTATCATTTGCCTCTTGAGAAATCTAGGATTTAAAGTCATTGCAAATCATTCCATCTCATCAATTATGTGAGCCATGACTAGGAAACACTATGAATCATGAAGATTCACGTAGTATTCACAAGGATCCTCATCATTAGAGGATGAGTAATTCTCATTCGATTCTTTGTAACTACTCTTAAAATGAGAAAGCTTATCTTTAACCTTACTTTAATATCTTCTTTTATGCTCATGTGGTATGACTAATTTGGTTGTAGCTTCAACCATCTTACCCTCAATATCCTTGAGAGTAGTGATCATCTTTTTATGCATTGTGTTTGGGCCAAGCCTATCAAGGCCTTATTTTTTTGGCCTAATCTTGCAGTAGGACCTTGACCATAGTGGAAGATTTAGTGGTATCTTTAATATTTTTATCCTCCTTTCTGCATCTAGGTCATGATTATACTCCTCTACAAACTATCACTTTTTCAACTCATCCTCTATTCTTACCATAGTATCCAAGAGTTCTTTGATTTAGACCATGAATTTCTTATGTACCTAGTTTATCATATATATATCCACATATTCTTTTATTTTTTGCCTTATTCCTTATATAGTATGTAGTAACTAATATCTTTGTCTAAAACTGTGGTTTGGATAGTGATGAGTAATTTTCATGTACCTCTTCATGGTGATGTCAAGAGGTTCATGGGCTTCTTGCCTCCATCTAGCCATCTTTTTGTAGATGTTTGAAATTTAGGCATTGATCTAATATTTTTTGTAGAACATTATAACCATATCTACCCATCTCTAAATTGATCTTAAAGGAAAAAATTTGTACAAATTCTTTATATGCTTAATGAAGATGTGGGAAAATAACCACAACTTCTGCCAGTTGCTAACAATCTCCTCAAGATAGTAAGCATTATGAAAGACTTGCATGTGAAGTTGGAAATCATCATTGATATATCCTCTATATGTTGGCACATTGATCATGTTGATTTGCTTACTTCTACTATCACTAACATGCTCCCTTAAAATATGGACAACTTTATTTAGCTCATTTTAATCATCCTAGTTAAACAAAGGAGTATTATCATCATCATTAGATGGTCTAGATAAATGCAAGTGTTGGAAATTGAAAATAAGGTAATCATTTTGAGTTTGTACTATGCTTTAGTTTATAGTACTTTATCATGGGACTTTATGGAAGATTGATCCTTTTTCTTTCTTATCTACTTTATCCTCCTACTATCCATTTGAATGATCAAATGAAAAGTTGTGACTTTTCTCTGCAACTATTTTTTCACCCATCAATGTGGATCCCAGTGAAAAAGAAACTAGTGGCAAGTTCAAGGAGTAGACTATATAGAATTCTTGAAGACAAATTTAACTACAGAACACACCCTACTAGTTGTATCAGGTTTCAAGCATTCTCCTTCAAGCTCTTTAGGCATTAAAGTTTATAAATTTGTATTCTCTGAACTTTATTTCTATGAACCTTCCATTATTTAATAAAATTTTATAGTTTCATTTATTTGCTATATATTATTTTACATTTCTCTATGCCTAGATCATATGCTAACAATTTAATTTTATTTACATCGGTAATAGATCGTAAGTCCCTTGGTAATTGGCAAGACTATCCTAGGTGCTTTAGATCCATTTCTCAAGGCCCATGGATTTAAGGCTAAAGCTATTCTACCCTAAACTTTTCAAGTTTCCAACACCAAATTTTTCAAGTGCTATAGTTTTATGGTGCTAAGAGGGCCTCTCCCCAAATTCTTTACCCAAACCTATTCAACCTTCTCCCTTGCGTTGTCTTCAGTCATTTATGACCTATGTTTAGCATCATTCAAATCTAATTTTTGGATTCTTCACAGAACCAATGTAACATTTATTCTCTACAAATTCAAACTAGTTTTTCTCCAAAACTAGCACTACCCTCTAGCCTTCTTTGGCCCTCATTTAACATTAAAAACTAGTTTTGAATTTTTCCCAAAACCTATTGTACAACCTATAAATAGTTTTACAAACTTGAATATTTTGAGTTCTTTCTAGACTTTCCTAAAGCATAGCATATAGGCTGCAAAAAATTTGGATAATCTATTATTTTTTTGCTAAATGTTGGACTCCTTAAAGCTCAATGTGTAGCCTATAGTAGGTTTGGTCATTTGTTATTTTTACATTAAGTACTAGACTTTTCAAATCCTAGCATATAGCCTGCAAAAAGTTGCACTTATAAATTTTCAAAATTTAACTTTGAGTCTCTCCAAAGGCTAGCATATGACCTATTTCCATTTTTGGATTCTAATTTTTCAAAAATTTTATTTTTGGTTTCTCCCTAGAGCCCAACATATTTCCTACACTACAAACTATGGTTGGGTGGTCACCCAAACCTAGCGTATAACCAACAATTTGTTTTGAACCTTTTCACATTAAATTATCCCAGTAATAATTTGCAACATTACCACTATTTCTTGTATTACAAAGTGTAAAAAATTAATTAATTAATTTTTCCAATGCAAGGTGCAATGCTACCATAACCACCTCCACTACTCTTGCAATTGCAATTTTCTACCATATTCTATAGCACGAGGTTCTTATATGCTGAGGAGTCTCATACACTAAGCCTATTAACTTACAACCTAGTTAAACACTTCATTAATGTTTTTTCACATGTCCACCATATTGCTTCCCAACCTTACATACATGGCCCCCAAGCAAGATAGAGTTTGTTTCTATGATCCAAAAGACCCAACGATCATAGAGCATAGGCAATCACTTAGGCAAAGGGGAAGAAACCTAGCTTTTGCAATTATAAATGAGGAATTTTACAACTTCCTATATGCAAGTATACAAGATAGCTACCTTATACCATGCTCTGAGCCTAGTGCTATGCATTAGTGTGAAGTCCTACACTAATATGGGAATTAATACATCCCATCACCTTATAATAAAATTTCTCTGACTCACTTCTATGCATATATGCTTATACTAGTTATAGGCATAGATGAGTGAAGTAAGGAGATCAGTTCAAATGAGCATTAGAAGGAGTAAGATGAGCTTGAGTTTGAACAAGAGCTAGACACCTTTATCTATAGCATCTTCCAATAATTAGTACCTTAAACAACTATTCCTAGTTCTGCATCTCCTGTGTTATCTATAGAACAAGTTCCTCAATATTCTACTTATCCTATTCATCCCATCATGTTTAGGCCAATGCCTATCATTATGGCCCACAAAGCTTAACCTATCTCCCAACCTACCTCCCTATTCTTGTCAATGTCCTTTGCTATACAACCTCGCTCCACATGATCATCACCTATGGTATCTATCACACCTCATACCTTCTCCATCTTGGTAGGTGTTGGTGACCGTTTGGGATGCGACCACCAATGAGTGTCCTCGAACAGGGTTTAGGTGCTTGCTAGTCTCTAGCAACACCAAGGCCCAGATACCTCCAACTAGACTTAGTAGTTAATGTGAGTATGTGTGTGTGCTGTTGTGGCAGCGTGCGATTGTGAAAAATGAAACGATTGTGTTGTGTGTAAACTACA
>MNCI01009719.1:73070-105196 GCA_015680685.1 Gnetum montanum
ATAAGAGCAATCTAAAAATCCCAAAATTACATGCCAAGGATGATACTATATAAACCACTAGCTAAACAATTTACACAAAATAAAAATAAAACATAACTCACAGGACTATGACAAAGAGGCTGAAATCTTTTCTTTAGCAAGTCATCTTACAAGCAATCTTTCACACTTCTTCTTTACAAATGCTCTTCTCTCAAGACCCAAAGTGTGTCTTCAAGTGAGAGCACAAGTGCTAGTTAGTAGCCTTCCAAAGTGTAGTATCAATGTCTTCTTCCAAGTCCCCCCACTTTCCTCTTACCCCTGAAGCCTTTTTATAGGGTTCAAAAGTAGTTACATCTTCAAAAATATCTTACCTAACTTCTCTCCCAAGTAACTTGGCCAACAAGTTAGGAGATTACTTGCCCAACAAGTTAGGTAAGTTACAAAAAATCTTGGGTGGTTGTAACCACCGATAAGCTACAATTGACAAGTGTAGGATATTTGACAAATATTCAACAAGTTCTCCCTTTTTCTTTTTTTTCTTATAATTTCCTTAGGAATTCATAGGGGCATACAATGTTTGCATCCAATGTTTACCTCTAGTTAAGTCACAAGGCCATAGAAATGTTTCATTTTTACAAGAAGAGACCTCCATGTTTAGAACTTTACCAATGGATGTAACAGAACGTAAATGGATTGGGGGAACAACTGATGAGTTTATTATTATTATTATTATTTTTAAAACATGAAAATATGTCTTAAAGTGAGAACCTTAGAAATATTTATGGAGGAGGCACTTTTTTGTTTGGCCGGTTGCCGATTTTGCTCAACGAGCTTATGCAATGCGCGGCCATGCCTCCGCTGAACTCGTCATGCAAGTTGCACCTCCCACAGTAGTTGGAACTACTTCTGAGCACGGTTCGCTGGTAGCTACCACATCTTCCTGTAAATCCTCAGTGACGGTTCGTGGTTACGTTCTTTTGGATTCGTCGATAACGGTGGTATTGCTAGGGCTTAATGCAGGCCATGAATTTTCGCTGATTTTCACTATTTTTTTGGGTTGACGTTGCTATTGAGCACGTTGTTGGGCTGCAGCAAAGTGGTAGGACTTGTGTTGGCCGTCTGTAATAGCTTCTCGAATCTAAACAACCTTCAGCAACTAAGATACCCGCTTAGACACGGTTGCTGGAATTTACAGCAACTGCCTTCAACTATCTACAATTTCAAAAAACATTTGGCACTTCAGGAGACTGTAGATTGCCCTCCATTGAAAGGATTACCATCAAGATACTGCTATGTGCAGGCAATGCCCATTTGTTTTTCTTTGCTGTAGATTGGCTTCACATTTGGCCACTAATTTTGCCTACGTTGTCTTTGTTCATGCACACACAAAATCATCATAACTTTGCTTTGGCCTGGGACTAATAACTTTTGCAATACTATCCAAGCTGAGCATTCATTTTATTTTCTGAAACCAAGGCCAGGTACAGGTCTAACGTTACCATAGAGGGGCCAATACTTTCTCTCTAGACATCAATCCTCTAATTCTAATTTGTTCATACGAATTTTCATGTGCAGAGCCACTGCATCCCTTACATAAAAAGAAGCTTCTACAGGAGAATAGTGTATTCTGCTAGAAATTTCAGGAAGCTTTTGCAAGGGGTCAATTTTCATTGATTTACAGCAACATGCCAAGGCTCTTATTTTCCGCAAAAGCTCAAGAGGAAGCAGCTGGCGAGTAGGACGTGACAGAGAAAAGTGCAGGCCATGACTGAGGTTTTGTGCTTGAAGGCTGCTAAAACCCAAATTTCGCAATCGGTATCAATTGTGACGTGAACAGTTGCAGTTGCAATATCGGACATGAGCAAAGCTTTAATAGTTAAAGTACATGTATATGTTTTCTGAAATTAATTTCACTCTACTCCTTCAATTACAGAAATGTCCTAGGTATTGATGGCCTTTAACCCAAGTATTCAAGACTTCATACACTCCCATCTAACTGCCAAAGCCTTAGGATTTTCTAGAATTTAAATTCCATGTGAAGCTTGCCATGTGCACCACCGTAGATCAATAAAAAGTTACATTTTGATCTTGTCTGATGGAATTGAAATCCTATACAATTCCAGCATTATTCATATTTTCTAGTGATTTTAAAACAGATTGATAGTTTATGCATCTGTTTCAAATATTGCCTTTTGCCAGCCTCTACTTTTGCTATTCCATGAAATGGCCAAATGTGCCAATAGTAGGCCTCTCTATGGGACTTCAAGCTATGCAAGCCTCTCATATCCCTTTTTTCCTCCTTATCCCTTAATTCCCAACATATACATTCTTCTCATTATTCAACCCTCCTACCACCATAATCACCTAGCCTCTTCCATCATCACCATTGCCCATCACATGACCTCAAGCCTCCCAACTCCCTCCATAGCCATATTTGCAAACTCCTCAATCCATCAAAATGTCCTAAGGCTTGGATCAAGCCTTCTATCTAGGACCTTACTGAAGAGCTACGCAAGCTCAAAGCCTCTACCACTAAAATGGTTAAGATAATGGACAGCTGCCAAGATGATCCCATTAGTCCTACCATCCCCTAGAGCACTCTTCCTATAGGCATTTTTATCCCCTAGTTCACCAAATACAATAGTGAGGGTGATCCCAATGCATATCTCATTACCTTTTATTTAGAGTGCTTACTATTACAAGCCTAGCTTGACACCATTATGTGTATCTTCCCCATGTCACTCAATGGAAAAGCCTTGGATTGGTACAATGCATTACCTAGAGGGTCCATTACCTCATTAGAGGACTTGATTTCATACTTCGTCAACCATTTTAAATATAACTTGAAACCTAATACAACCCTTAATCAACTGATAAAGATCAAACATGGGCCTCCTAAGTTTATCTAGAAGTTTATTCAATGATGGAATGCTCTCCTAAATGATATTCCTGAGCCCATAGTCAAAATCAACCTTCTTGCCATTTTCAAGGGACAATCAATGACTTTATCAAGTTCAAACTCTATTATTTAGACCTAAAGTCCCTTAGCCAAGCTTTCTTTCAAAAAAAGAACATAATGGATGCTACCGAAGCTACTGGTGATCCAACCTACATAACATACAAAAATCAACACATGAGAAAGGACAAGGATAGCAGGAAGTAAAGCCACATAGCCATGGCCACTATGGTTAAAGAAGTAAAAACTACACATGGACAAAAGACAAATCAACTAAAGGCCCCTATCGCAACCGCTCAACCTTCAACATCAAGGGCCTTTGACTCTAACCCATCTAGGCCTAACTTTGAGAGAAGGAATTGATACAAATACACAAAGTTTCCCTTGAAACCATCTAAGCTTCTTAACCAATTTCTCAAAAGTGGTTGTATCTAGTACGAACAAATGATCAAAGTAGCTTGTAAAAGGCATGATTGATTACATGAGATCATTAAGGATCTCACTATTGTAATAAAGGATGATATGATAGTACCTAAATGCTTTAAACTAGACCAATTCTATCATTACCACCAAATGCCTAGTCATGATACAAATTTTTTCTTAGCGTTAAAGGATCATTTACAATAAATGATTGATAATGACGAATTGGTGTTGGATGTTTCAAATCCACTTAGGCCTTAGAACAAACACATGCAGCTATGCAAGGATCCATTGAATGCAAATAACACCCATTCTAGCAACATTCAACATTAGTAATGACTCAAAACTTGCCAAGGAGCTGTTTGTGATTTAGATAACTACTCATGATGAAAGGAACCCTTCAACTTCATCAAGTTTAAGGACTTCTTTTATCATAAGGATATCATCACTTGCACCTCCCAAGGAACCATTCATCATTAGAGTGCCCCCTCCCACGACCACTAAGCCTACAACCCATGTTGATCAACATCCTCCCATGGTGACCAATGCAATAGCCTCTTCATAGCCTGATAACAAGTCACCAACCAAGCAATGCAAGAAGCTTGCCTCCAAGCCTAAGACCAAGGATAATAAGCAAACTAAGACATGAAAGGAAGTGGACCCACCAAAATCCACATCTATTTTAGCCATCCACATGGGCTCCAACTCTTTTAAAATTTTTGACAGTAGGTCTTGATGTTGTTCCAGGTGGTGACAACTCCTCTTACTATGGATTGATAGCTTTATCCTCCATTCAAAAGTGATTAAGACTCATTTGATACTTCTTTACATCTATCTATGAATCATAAATGGTCAAAGCTAGGTTGGTTAGGTTGGAAGTTATTAGGACCTTCCATGGACATGACAAGTTTGAAAATATTTTATTTACTTAAATAAAACATACAACAAATAATTTACATCAACATAAATGAGTTTACCTTTTCTTTGAGCTCTTGAAAATTTTCCATTCTTTTTGCTAGGTTTTCTATGACATCATATTATCTAAAGTACTAAGCTTAAAGAACTTTTAGCTTTTTCTATGTTGATTATAACTTTCTATTCATTTCATCATGTAGCTTATTCTCATGATTTAACATAACAAAGATAGCTATAATTTTCTTCTCCACTTCATTTCTAGAATGACTAGCTATCAACATGATAAGATTTACATACTTGAGGTTAGAAAGCTTCATAAAATGTATTAGTTACTTTATCTACAATTCCTTGGTCTTTATTTTCCCTTGGTGAATTGCAGTTAGATCATTAAGAATGCTCTTCTAAGTAGAATTAATATTTTTTTTATAAAACAACATTGACATAGGTATTGAATGCCTTGATCTCATTTTCATTGATTTCCTTTTAGATTCTCATCTACTGCCTATAATTCCACTTAAACATATCTTATTTTCTATCCTTATTTTTTTAAATCTATATTTCAATTACAAATAATTTTTGTAACACACAAACCTCTATCATGGATAGGTTTTGATTCTCATATGCTAATCTCTTAATATTCATATTTCACTTTATGAGTTGCTTGCAAAGATAACTTAACTAATTTTTCAATTTCTCCTTCTCCATAGCTACATGAGTCAACCTTCAGTTTTTTACAGCTAACTCTTTATTTTCTTCCTTCAACATGAAATGCTATTTTGTATAGAATAGGAATTAGCATCAATAGTTAAAGCATCCCATGTGGCCTTCTTCCATTCAATCTCTAATTAGTGTTTCTTTGTGGTTAAGTGTATGAGTTCTTAATTTTGAAGTTGTTAAGCAACTATGGTGCTATGAATCAAGTTAGATCCTATAATTTCACATTTAGCTAAGCCATATCATTCTATAATTATTCAATCTTTGACTCTACATGTTGTAGTTAGATCTTGATAAGCATCAACTTCTCTTGGCTACAATCAATTTATATTAGATTGTTGTAACATTCTAAAGGACTTTAAAAATATCCTGAATAGTCTAGCTTGTTTGGAATAACTAGTCAAGAACATCCTTATGCTCTATTGCAATGATAAATTTACTAGCTTCTCTATTACTTGAAGGCTCTCAAACATCTTAGGCACTAGTAAAGTTAAGAATGGGAGCCACAAGAATGTCCAAGGCAACACTCATATGTTCTAAACCATTTTTAGTAGCATTTTCTTGGCCTTTGTAGGACATAATCAAGACCATGGTTCATGGTCAAATGCGAGGATGATTTGAAATGTAGATGCATTTACAAAAATCTATGTGGTCTAATCATCTCTTATGGGTTGCACTAAGATTCTTTTAAATGTAGAGTTACTAGAGACTTCAAATTAATCAAAAGATATGTCTAAGAATTATCAAAAGTCTCCAATCCTATAGGTTATATCATATGACATCTCTTGTAGGTGGATCATTACTAGATAGTAGATCTTAGGATATGCTACAAGAACATAAGTTCTTAACCTTGCATCACTTGTTTCTACTACAAGTGTATGTTATGAAACTTTAGTACTAGTATGTCATTACACCTAATCTTTCTTTGTTGGTATGAGATTAATCATTTTCACATATGATGTATGTGGAGCCCTTCTAATCATATCATTTATATAACTTAGTATTCTAAATCATTTGCAAAGTTTCTTTATGAGGAATGGAAATGAAAGTATGGGCCTATCAGTTGTCTTCTCCTCAAATTTTCATTAGATGATGTGACCCAAATTAACTAACTATTTCATTAGTAGACAATGCAAAATAAAAGCCTAAGGTGGAAGCAAATAGTTATAGCTACTTGCCTTGATTATGATGTTATACATCACAATGAGAGAGAGAGAGTGGAGGCATCCTAATATTTAGTGTCAATACACCAAGTCATCCTACATTGAAACTGAACCAATAAATAAGGCATCATGGCACACATTACAGGTCACTGGAATAACACCATTGCTAAAAATGTTATTAATTGAATGTATTAAAACTAGTGTGTACATCAACACTAGAAATTTCTAGAATATTGCTAATAATTTGAGGAGACACTTGAATAATGATACCTCCCATCATATATTTAAAATCCTAAATCGATACATTAGTAATCATAACATTACTAAAAAATTCCCAAATAAGAACTTCTAGAATGTAGACAGACACGGACATGAGAGTTTCCCAACTAAGCATTTCAAAATAAGCAAGCACTTTACTCTAATGATGCTATTAAAATCTAAGATCATGTTTAGATATAATAGAGATTGTCTTATTATTCTCAAACTTGTTTCTTGCATCAGAGAATTAGAATTGGGGCTTATATGAACTTTCTCTACTTGTAACTACTCCTTATGTGCCCTTGGATCTACACTATGGTTGCCTTAAGGTCCCTTCCTTCTTGTGAGTCATCGAAATAAAGCAAGATAAAGGTGCTGCTGCTACTAGATAAAGCATTGGTTGTCTAGGGTAAGATGCCTTGCAAGAATGAAGGTGAGTGAGGATTAGAATGAGATACTTCTATAGCATAGGATGAAATGTCTACAAAACAAGTTTTATGCAGTCAAGCTCATTAGGCTGTGAGATATCTTACCTAAAATTAGGGTAGAACAGTCAAGATGACTTGACTTTGGATAAGATATCATAGAAAATAATAAGACATTTTATCTAAGACATCTTGCCTCTTACTAGGATGTCTCATTAAACATGTCTTGATAATTGGTAAGACATCTCATTTAAATTTTGGATGTCTTGAACTGGGAAAAGGCATAGCTTTTTGAAAGAAAAGTGAAGGGTTTTGGCAATGAGTATGAAGCATTTATGGAAGCAAAAATGGCTCATATTCAATTCTACCTAAGATAGATATTTTAATCTATCCTATTCCAAAACAATCCTATCTAAGAAAGAGAGAGTAAAATACATACCTCACTTACCAAGAGGATGGAATCCTATTCTCATATCTTTTATTGTTACATTTATCTAATGAATTTTGTATACCAACTTCTTACCCAAATAAAGTCTTCTTCAACTATAGAATTTAGTTCTCGATTCCTTAATGAGACTAGACATTTCTTAAAGAAGAATCAACTACCACTAGAACTTTGATGGTCATTAAAACATATTACCCTATTCATATCATAACAACTTATAAGATCAAGTGTGGAGTTCTTTGGATACTAAAGTCTCCAATTAGTACTTTCCCTCTAATAAAAATTCTTGTAAAATAATCAACATAGATTTTCATAATAAGAGAGTCATAACAGCATTACTCTATTTAACTAGTTAAAACTAAATGAGGTAAATCAAGGAATAAGATATAGAAACACAATAATACTTACCAAATCTTACCTTGTTTGCTTCTTATTCTTAACATGCTCATATGTATTTAGAATGAGATCCTTCATTATAGAGTACCTCTTTTTCTTACATCTAATTTTTACCTTTTATGGTATCAATACATTTTTTTGGAC
Source organism: Gnetum montanum (assembly GCA_015680685.1). NCBI lineage: Eukaryota > Viridiplantae > Streptophyta > Gnetopsida > Gnetales > Gnetaceae > Gnetum > Gnetum montanum. The sequence continues at coordinate 80,886 of MNCI01009719.1, forward strand.
CTTCTATTCCATTTCTTAAGGTTACCATTAAATAATTTTGTTCTTTGAAATGTGGGTACTAGTATTTACCTCCAATCATGTGTTTTGATCCTCCATTGTCACTATTTAGAGTGGTTTTTTTCTTAGCTAGGAGAGTAACATGTGCAACCATTCCTTCCTCTTGCTTTTTCTTTTTAGGTCTCCAAACTTTTCTAACCTACAAGACATCCTTTCTAGAATTCTTCTAATAATACAAAGAAGTCAAGTTAAATTGCTTTAACTATAATTAACAATAAAATTATACATGCCAAAACTTTCCATAGTAATAACACATGGTTTTTCTTGTTTGAGCTACATGTTCAAACTTAGGTTAATATCTCCATTTTGGTGACATGCCTGTAGATGTTTCAATGTGGGAATGATTTTTCAATAATTTTTTATCTTATTCATTTCTTCATTGTTCCAACATAACTCATAGGACCTCCTTCTCTTTTGTGAATCTTTCATGGATGAGATTCATATCTACAAGTTCCTTATTAATCTGCCCATAGAAAAGGGTTAGCATTTGAGTCTTAGATCTTAGGTCTAAGTCCTCCTTTTCAAGATCTAGGAATTTTATATTGAGCTAAGATATTTCTAATTCTTTTATATGTAAAGCCTTTTTCATCTTAGTTCATAACTTTTGAAAGAAAATAATTTCTTCACAAAGCAGGTCATACCTCTCTTCAATTATACCTTGAAATTCTTCTACATAATTTTCTTGATCACTAATGCAAGCTTCATGTGTAAAGATCATGTAAAGAAGATGTGATTCATTTGAAGTTTCATTAGCTTTCTCTTCACTATATTCAACATCTCAATTGATGCATAGCTATTTTTCTTTCTTTTCTTCTTTGATGAACTTCTTTTTCTGGAACCTCTTAGTACTAGGATATTCTAAGGCCACATGGCGTTTTCTACCACATACCCAACATTCTATAGAAGACACATCAAAATTAGAATTTATAAATTGCTTATATTTTTCCTTACCTTTGATGCTTACTTGATTGATTCTCTTTTTGTTTCATACTAGAAGCCTTTTTACCTATATTAATAGGAGAATCAATTCATCATTACTATTTTTCTTATTACTAGAAGATTCTTTATCCTTTGTGGAGCTCTTTGTACGAGTTTTGAGAGTAATAGACTTTTCTTTGATTACACCTTTACTTATAGCATTCATCTCATATTCCACAAGTGCACTTTGTAATTCTTCAAATTTTAGGATGAAGAAATCTCTAATCTCTTCCATGGCTATAACTTTGTATATAAACTTAAGTTAAAAAGTTCTAATCATTTTAATAATGAATTCACTTTAAAATAATAATTTTTCTATTCCCCTAATAGCAAAAACTATATCATTAGCCCTAGAGAAATAATCTTTCATTCTTTCTCCCTCTTTCATCATGAGTTTATCATAGTCACTTTGGAAAACTAGAAGCTTATATTGTCTTACTATAGAATTTCCTTCATAAATAACTTCTAGAACATCCAAAATTTCTTTAGTAGTTTTACCCCTAGCTATTTTATTAAACTTTGATTTACTAAGTGCACAATAAAGACAATTTCTAGCTTTAGAATTAAACATAAACTTGCATTTTTCTTTAGGAGTCTACTTACCTCTTGATTTGGGAAAGGTGATTGCCTCTCCAGATTAAGTTATCTTACTTGAGAATGGATGGGAGTATCCATCCAAGATGGATTACCATACTTCAAATTCTATAGATTCAAAAAATCCCTACATCCAAGCTTTCTAGTATGCAAATCTGATCCCATTGAATATTCATGGCTTGCTATAAGATGAATCCTTAATATTTCACTCCAAGTTAGTATACTCAAACTAGGAGTACCAAAGCTCTAATACCACTTGAACATAAAGAACTTAGAGAAGGGTAAATACGTTAAATTAAAAATGCCTAACTTTTAACCTTGCTGATTTACATGGTTCTCCAACTTGGGTACTTCTGCACTCAAAGGATACAATCCATACTTTAAACTTCATGGATTCAAAGAATCCCTCCATCCAAGCTTTCTAGTATGCAAATTTGATCCCATTTAACATTAGCAACTTGTTAAAAGATGATCCCTTAATAGTTCACTCAAATTGTTACACTCATACTAGGAGTACCAAAGCTTCAATATCACTTGAACATAGAAAACTTAGAAAGGGGGGGTGGGGGTGGGTGGGGTAAAAAAGTTCAATTCCATAATGCCTAACTTTTAACACTACTAATTTACATGGTTTCCCAACTTGCATACTTTCACACTCATAGGGTTGAATCCTTACATGCCTTTGGACTTTGTTACTCAAAATGTGGTATCAAGAACACCACAACCTATATAGGGTTTTAATTACAATAGACCCTTAGGTCTCAACAAGCTCTTAAGCTTCAAGGATGATTTTCCTCAAAAAATTCATTCAACCACTCAAGGAAATCAAACCCTTATGTCTCAATAGGCTCTCATGCTTTACAAAGGATGCCTTCCCTTAAGAAACACATCCAATCATTTAGAGAAATCAAACCCTTAGGTCTCAACAAGCTCTCAAGCTTTACAAAGGATGCTTTCCCTCAAGAAATACATCCAACCTCTCAAGATTTGAAAAAGAAAGAAACAAGAAGGATGAAATGAACTTCCTCTTCAAATTCCTTACATTATAGCTCAATGCAAAATACAATAAAAGATAGAAGAATTAAGGACCTTGACTTCTTAAAGATATATACAATTCTTACTCAGCACATCTAAAGATAGAGAAGATGAGGATCTAAAATTCAGAAAGGTGTATAGAATCCTTAATCATATTTCTTGATTTTTACTCTTGAGTTTGTCATATCTTTATAGGATTTTCCTCCTCTAATTACCCATTGGAATCCTTGTAATGACTAGAAATAGCTACTTTAGACATTTTTCTCATAACCTAGGACATCTCACTAATTTTTGAAACTTGCAAGAGAGATGTCTTATTTTGATCCTAAATGTCTTGGATAGGGTTGAGATGTCTCCTTGAAATTAGAGGAATCTTGGCTAAGAAATCTTAGCTTGATCCAGGATGTCTCATGAAAGTGTGAGATGTCTCTTGTTTCAGCTGAGATCTAGGATCTCAACAAACATATCTCTTATCACCTTGAGACATCTTGGCAAGTTGTAAGACATCTTCTCTTGGATTGAAACATCTCCTATCCTTGTGATCTTCTTCAATACCTTGCATTTTCTCCTATACTCTAGCATAAAGAATAACCAAGTCCTTTCCATTTCTTAGTCTTCCTAATGTGACAAATTCACCTTCCTTGGACCTATATGAATCTCAAAGACACATAGACAAGTTCTTCATTTTTAAGATTTTGACACACTAAAAATGTAAATAAATTCTTTATTAAAGAGTTTACATATACTTAATTTTAACTCTAACTAATGTTTCTTAAGAATTTTCATAGTAGTTTTTAAATTTTTAACATATCCCTCCATTGACTTAGAATAGATAAGTATATCATTCATAAATATGATAATAAATTAATCAAGGTATTTTTGAAAGATATTATTCATCAATGTTATAAACATTATAGGTACATTGGTCAATCTAAATGGAATTACTACAAATTCATACAATCTATACCTAGTTCTAAATGTTATTTTTACAATATATTTTTCTTTAACTTTTATCTAGTGATAGCCTGATTTTAAATTAACCTTGGAAAAATAACATGCTCTAATAAGTTGATAAAAAATATCATCAATTTTAGGTAAGGGATAAGTATTTTTAATCATTACTTTGTTTAATGTCTATTGCAACTAGAAAAATTGATTCACTGAAAAGAACTAATGGATCAAGTGCATAATAGTTCTCAATCCATGAATCCCCAAGGCCTCTAGAAAAAATGGGATTCAGGACATCTTGGCTAGTCTAGCAGATCAATCAGGGACTTATGAAATGCAAAATGGGGTAATAAGAAAAATAAAATGCTAAAACTAGTAATAAATCTAAATAATGCATAGAAAATAAATGAATATATTTTGCATACAAAACCCAAAACTTAAAAACTTTATTAGGAAAGAATAAAGAATAAGTTAGAGAAATTTGTACAAATAGTGCCTAAGTGAGTAGCAAGGGGGTTCACTTTGATGGGGATTCAGGGTCTATTGAAGTTAATGAAGTCAGCTCTGTGAGTCAGATGTCCTACCACTCAGAGCAATGACACCTATAATTCAAGAGGCAAAATAACTTCAAAACCATAAGCTAGACTATAAGGGATTATACCAGTTGCCATGCGATAGGTCATTCTGTAGGCCCATAGTGCATAGATAAGCTACTCATGCCATGTGCATTTGCTATTGCTAAGCATCTTTCTGAGCAAGTTGATGATATATTTGTTTCTTACTTCTACTTGTCCATTGGCTTGAGGGTAATAAGGTGATAAGAAAGCATGCTTAATGCCTAGGTCATGATAGAAATCTTTTGTTTCTTGACTACTAAATTGTGGTCCATTACATGTCACTATGGTCATGGGTATGCCAAAAAAAGCTACAATGTTATCAAAGATGAATTTGTAGACTTTCTTGGATGTAGTCCTCCTTAAGGGAATAACCTCAACCCACTTTGTAAAGTATTCAATTACGATGATGATGAAGCTATGCCCTACCAAAGACTTAGGCATTATGGATCCAATGATATTCAATCCCCATCATTGAAATGGTCATGCTATTTGAGTGGTATGTAACTCAATTGGTGGTACATGTATAAGATTGCTATATTGTTGGCATGTGTCACACCGCTTAACCTTCTATAAGTAGTCATTTTCCATATGGGGCCAGTAGTAGCTTAACCATCTAATCTTAGCAACCATAACTCTCAATCCTATATGTTTTCCATAAACACCCTTGTGAACCTTCTCTAGGACTATTCTATTTTTGGTTTTACCTAAGCACTTTAGGATTATACCATCATAGGATCATTGACATAATTTGTTATCACCTATGATGACATATTACTTTGATCGCTTGTGCATAGCATCCTTCTAAGCGGTAGTCAAGCCTTCTTAGGATTAATCATGCATAATGTAAAATTTGATATCATCATACCATTCTCTGGGAGGAGTAGTATAAATAATGGCCACAAAGCTATCCTTAATGTTTTGTGTGATAGGAGTAGCACAGTCCATGGTTAAGGTGCACAATTTACTAAATACATCCGACATCACACTAAGGGCTAACGTTGCAATTGCATCAACTAGTGTTCTCATTTTAGGGTATGTCTTGGATATCAATATCTATGAATTTTTGTAACAATTTCTTTCTTAGGTCATAGTATAGTTGTAAGTATTTGGTCTTACACACATACATCTTGGTTACTTGGTTAATCACAAGCTGTGAATTGCCTTTGATCACTAAGTGTCTAACTCCTAGGTCACAAGCTATCATTATCCCTTTGATCAAACCCTCATACTTCACTATGTTGTTGGTACATAGTAACTCAAAATAATATGCGAAGGAATAGATTTCACCAAATGGGAATGTTATGATGGTAGTGGCACTATCTCCATGGACAATTGAAGCTTTGACAAAGTGCATGGCTACCTCATAACCCTTAGGCACTTGGCTAATAGTGTTAACATGCTCATTAGGGAACTTAGGATCTATGGCTACTTGGTCATCAATAGGTAAAACTGTAAGCTATACAGCTATAGCTTGACCTTTCATTGAGGATTGAAAGATGTAATGAAGGTTAAATTCTGTGGTTATGGATTTCCATTGAGCTATACGACTACTTTAGTACATGTTGATCATTATGGCTCTAAGTATGTTGTTCTTACAAATGATGTTAACTTGGCTTCTAAAGAGGTAGTGTCTTCACTTCTTTAAAGAGAAGACTAGTGCTAAACAATACTTCTCCACGGTCTCATGAACAACTAATGCATGGCTAAGATAGTATATAGGCATATTTTCTCCATCATCACATTTCTAATATAGTAGAGAGGCAATGGATGTGGCAAAGCAAGATAAATGTAAAATGATTTATACTCTAGTGAAGGATAGAGTGTTGGTAGTTGTGCCAAGTCTTGCTTAAGGTTTTCAAAGGCCTCTTGGCATTGAACCATCCACTCATAGTGAACTCCTTTCTTAAGCAAATTTCCCATGGGCTGAAACTTATCTATAAGCATAGTGATAAACCTACAAATAAATTGTAACCTACAAATAAATTTTAAGGTTGGTAGATGCTACTAATTTGGATATGATCTTAACCTTATCAAGATCTACATGAATCCCTACTTCAAATACTACAAAGCCAAGCATCTTACCAATCTTGACACCGAAGACACACTTCCTAGGATTGAGTCTAAACTCATATTTGAGGCATCATTTAAGCACAAGGTCTAGGTCATTAGCATGATCATTGACCACTTTGGACTTAACAACTATGTCATATATGTAATCATTAAGCAAACTTAGCATGTAATCACTAAAGATATAGGTCATGGCTTTCTGGTATGTTGCTCTTGCTTTCTTAAGGTCAAAGGACATCTTGGTATAACAAAAGGTACCCCAAGGAGTCATGGAGATTGTGCTATGTTGATCCTCTAGGTTGATCCTAATCTGGTTATATCTCAAGAATCCATCCATAAAAGACAATAAGGCATGTCCAGTCATAGTACCGATAAGTTAATCAATACTAGGCAAAGGGAAGTCATCTTTGATAGTCACTTTATTTAGGTCTCAAAAATCAATGCAAATATGAATACTCCCATTTTTCTTAGGGACTATCACTATATTGGACACCCATTCTACATAATCAACAACCCTAATGAAACCAATTTGATAGAGCTTTGAGATCTCATCACGAATTACCAAGGCCAAATTAGGTCTAATTTTGCAGACTTTTTACTTAACTAGTCTAATGCTAGGGTCTAGTATGATGTTGTGTTGGACTAAACATGGGTCTAGGCCTAGCATGTCTTAATATAACTAGGGAAAGGCCTTAATGTTCCTTTGTAGGACCTTGATGATGTCTTGAGCATATTAAGGTTCGAATGAGAAACTTAGTTTAAGGATTTTCACCCCACCACTATGTGTTGTGACAAGAACCTCAACTAGAGAGTCTTTGGTTATGTCACCTACCTCCAAGTCAAGGATTTTAACTAGGTTTTCAAGCCATTCTAGAGGTTTCTCTATTGAGGCTATGTGGTCTACCAAACTCTCAAGCTCAAGATCTAGGCAATTAGGGTCAATACACTATTCAACATCATTGTGAAGTCCATGTAGACACAAAGGCAAACAGATTTGCTCCCAGGTACTCATACTTTGATCCTGCATGTCAACCAAAAGCATATTAAGTGGCACTTGGGTAAAATTAGATAAAAAATACTAAAATTATATAAAATTATACAAATACATGCAAATATAATGTAATCAAGGCCATCCAAGGTCATCAATGAGATAGGGACAATTCAACAAAGTACCATAAACACCTAACAAAGGTCAAACAAGGGGAAACATAAGAAATAATGCTACAAATGATAAACAAAAGCCACAATTTTTCCAGTTTTAGGCCATAGTGGGCCATGATGCTAGTTTAGAGTCTTAGTGGACTATGATGCCAATTTAAGGCCTTAGTGGGCCATAGTCACATGCTATCAAACAGTGGTTCAGGAATGTCAAACCCCACTATTTGATACCATTCAAAGGCCAAACAAAGGAAAATAAGGCTATAATAAGGCAAATAAAGAACATATAAGGTTGTATAAAGGCCATAGAAGGTTAACAAGGTCAACAATGTAACACAAGTCCAAAAAGAAGCCTAAACACTATGTAATAAGGTAAAAAATCAAGCAAACTAGGCTATATATGGTAAGATTTGACTAATATAGGTCAAAAAATAGTTAGGTTTTGCCAATTTTAGGCCTTACCAAGTCATTTTTTGAGGTTACAATGCTATTAGGTGAGTTTGGCCATTAGTCAAGGCTATTGCTGGGCAATTTGGACATAGAAATCAGGCATTTTGAGGCTTTCACTCTAGGCCCCCTTATTTCCATGCTAGCCAATGTGGAAGAAGGGACCCTTAGCATCAAAACAAGAGAAAGTGAGTTTTGGGGCATTTAGAGATCCAAAATTGATGTTTTGGGGCCTTCCCAAGGTAGCACAGGGGCAAACCCATCAAAATTAGGCACTCCAGAGGTTTATAAAGGACAAAAAGTAGGTTTTGAAGCCTTCACCCCCCCCCCCCCCCCCCCCCCNCCCCCCCCCCCCCCCAAAACCGCCCCTTATTTCCATGCTAACTAGTGTGGAAGAGAGGAGGCTCAACATGGAGAACCAAGATTCAAGCCAAAACAAGACCAAACATGGTCAAACAAGTAGCTAGAACCTAAATATGGAAGTTGTACATCCCTTAGCTTCATTTTGTGGCAGTTTGACGTAGTTTTGGATTTCAAAAAATGTTGAAATAGCCTTTCCACCTTTTTCCATGCTAAGCACAATATCTGCAACATGGAAGAATGGGAAGACACTTTTTTCATGGATTTAGGATGTTTTAAGAGCACATTGACCAAGTTTTTAGGCCCCTAGGGCTATAGACCTTGATTTTGCAAGTTTCTAGCTAATTTTGAGCACATTTGGAGGTTGTTCAAGGGTACTTAAGGTCTTTCCCCTTTGATCCCACATGGGGGGAGTTACTCTAACATGGAAGATTGGGGGAATGGATTTTGTAGGATAAAACAAGGTCAAATAAGCAAAATCTCAAGGCTATAAGGTCCTAGGCTTCCTTGATGTAGATCTTTGGTGTAAAAGAGTGTCATCTTGCCACCAAAATTGGAAAAGTAGCTTTTATCCCTTATTTCCATGCTACCTAGCATGGAAGGGACCTCCTCCAGTATGGATGAAGCAAGAATCCTAGATCTAGATGAATATTAGTCACAATCAACTGTGCATGTTAACTTCCAGAGTTGTTAGGGCCAAGGGCTATGTCTCCATGTCAAATTTTGGCATTTTTAAGTACTCCCAAGTTGTTTTTGAGCTTCCCCCATTTTTCACATTCAAGCTAGGGGGCTCAACTTGGAAGACTAGGGGGAACCACGTTTTGATCATCTAGGATTAGTTTTCTAAGGTTTGAAGGCTCCAATGATTGCTAATAGGGTCCTAGAGTGCATGTAAGGTCATTTGATGTCATTTTGAAGTGTTTATGAGCTCCAAATGAGTTCTCTCTCTCTCTCTCTCTCTCTCTCTCTATCCCCCTCCCCCTCCTCAATTTCCACACTAGGTAGCATGGAGGAGGAGATCTCCAATGTAAGAGAATCATAAATCTTATATCTAGGCCAATTTTTGCCTCAATCAATCATGCATGTACACTTCTAGGGTTGCCAAGGTTGAGGACTAGGGTTTGAGCTCAAGTTTGGCTAGTTTGGAGGTTTCCTAGATGCTTTTTGAGTTTTTACCTCTTTTTCCATGTTGGGAATAGTATGCCCAACATGGAAGACTGGGTAAAAATAGCTTTTTACCACTTTGTATTATTTTTGGTCATGCATGTAGGTCTCTGAGGTTGCTAATGTTGATTGTCAATGTCTAGTGTTAAAATTTGGTCATTTCAATGGTTATGAAGTGACTTTTGATGTTTTCCCCCTTTTTCCACACTGCAATTTCCATGCTTGGCATGGAAGATTGGGAAAAAGGCTTTCTGGCTATTTGTGATCAATTTTGACAAGCTTGAGGATCTTAGGATGCATAAACGTGATGCCCAAACACACACAAGACTTTTTAGCATTTGTTTGAGGTCTCTAAAGAATATTTTGAAGTCCTCCCAAAGTTTCCCCCTTTCTTCCACACTAGGCATCATGGAAGAACTAAGGGGCCTTGATTTTTGCTAATTTTTTATAATTCTGGCTATGTATGCAAGCTTTAAAGGTAGCTAGTGTCAATTTTTTATACCCAATGTGAAATTTTGGATATTTCAAGGTTTATTAGGTAATTTCTAGACTTCCACCCATTTTTCCATGCTGGGGTTTCCATGCTTAGTGTGGTAGATTGGGGGAAATGGTTTTTTAACTATTTTCAGCCAATTTTGAATATGCATGTGTCTATAGGGTTGCTAGCATTGGCTATTAATGTCTAAGGTTAAAATCCAATCATTTTAAAGGTTGTGAGAGGGTTTTCAAGCTTTCCCTCTTTCCTCATGCTAAGGGTGAGAGGCTCAACATGGATAGGATCCCCCTTAGCATGGAGAACCAAGAGGAGGTAGTTTGATCATTCTAGGTGACTTCCAGAAGTTTAATAGCTTTTGGAAGGATTGGGTTACTTTCAGAAGTTCAATTTCATACAAACCTCCACAATTTTAGCTTCCCCCATCTATCCATGCTAGCATTAGGATCCTCAACATGGAAGAGGTCTCCCTCAACCAAGAAAGTCATATTTATGCCAAATCAATAGCCAATCAACCATGCATGTTAGCCTTCAGGGTTACTAGTGTTAACAGTTAATGTTTGATACTAACATCCATCAATGTGGGAGTTTTTAGGTGCCTCATGTAGTTTTTCCCATTTTTCTTCCATGCTAGGCATCATGGCCGTAACATGGATGAGAGGGGAATGGTAGTTTTATGGAATTTTGGGTATTTTTGAGGTCTTTGGAAGCTCTAGAGGGTTCTGATGAGGCCTAAGGATTACTAGGCTTTGAGAAATGGCTACTCAATAGTCAATTTAGTTCATTCTTAGCTTCCCCTCCACGTGCACACACCCACCACCACCACCCCCACCCATCCATGCTGGGAATAAGAGGCTTAGAATGGATGAAGCCTTCCCTAGTGTGGAAACACCAAATCACAAGGTTTCAACCTATTTTGACTAGTTCCAACTAGGTTTCATGAGGTTTTGGGGCACTAGAGATGCTTGAAGGGGTTCTAGGTCATGTGGGGCCTACCTCAGGGTCAAACTTGGGCTAGATGGCTGTTAGGAGATAAGAATGGATGTTACCTATATTGTTCCATGCTGGGCAATGTTACCCTAGCATGGAAAGCCTAACTTGCCTAGATTTTTCCATGTTCCATCCCTTTTTGAAAGCCTAGGATTGGAAAAGACAAGTCTTGGTTGCTAAAAATGGAAAAATAGTTATGTTTTAATGTTTTTACAAAGTGGAAGGCATGTATCCACACTAGGCATGGTATCCCTAGTGTAGATACATGCAAGTTTAAGGTTTGGTCATAGCTTTAGGTGCTTAAGGGATTAAAACCAAGCATTGATGCAATTTTGGAGAGAAGGGAAGATGTATGGTGGGGCCCACAACCCAAAAAATTTAAAATTTTGAAAACTGGAGTTATTTTCCATTACTCTCAGCATTGAAGAAAGTTTTCCCCCTTTGCACTTCAGTGCACTTGAAGTTATGGTGCGCTGAATCAGTAGCTACAGTTTAGAGGTCGGTGTTTAGGTTTAGATGTAGTTTATATTATTGAATTTAGTAAGTTTCTAATTACAATTGCCATTCTTGCAAACTATGCATTGGAGAAGAGCTCTAGTAGAGATTTTTGTTGCAAATAGCACCATTCTTCAGTGTGGAGGCCTCCCATCTTCCTTGCAGATAGCACTGAACCTTCATCTTCTACCTATTTTTTCTTTCATTTCTTAGCTATTTTCTAAGGTTTTCTTTCATTTTTCTTGCCATATGTGGGGCCATTTTTCTCATATTTACATTGACAAAGGGGGTAAATCAAAATTCTGATGAAATCCTACCTCTTATTTTGGTTGATTCCACACAAATCCATGGTTGTTTCATTGTTTTTGCCTTAATGGACTTGATTTTTAAAATTAAGCATGTTGTGTTCATGCCTTTTCCCAAAATTTGGGGGTAGGGCCATTTCTATCAGATCTAGGCTTAAGTATTTGTTAAAATTAAATTTTAAAAAAATTCTACTCCATTATTTTGACACATTTTCTAAAGGGTATTGATCTTTTTGGCTACTTTTGCTATGTTTTTATGGCTACATTAAGTTGGGCTTTAGGAATTTTAGATTTTTACATAAAAAAGAAAGCCACTTTGTCTATTTTTTCCAATAAAATAGCTACATATTTCTAAAATTTGATAATATGGATTCATAGTCGTTCAATTAAACTTTATGATGGTTGTTGTCTTGTTCGATTTGGATTAATAGTGATGGAGTTATGGCTATTTTCCTAAGGTCATGTAGTTAGGTTTTTAGGTTATTTTTAGATTTTCATGTAAGGTCGTGAATTTTTTCTAAGAAAATGGAAAGGGTTTTGGCTAATTTTTGGCTTTATCTGAGTAGGTCTTGGCTTCAATTTTCCAATAGAGGTGGAATCACTCTAATTGGACTTAAAATGTCCCATTTTCAGAACTTTGTCCACATTGGTAATTTTTTTTTTTTAAACAGATGACAAGGAGTTTTAATTTTCTTTAAGTATGAGCATGTATGGCTCAATTTAAGCTTTTAAATAGTGGTGGAATCACTCTATTTGAAGCTCAAATGAATTTTTGGCGAAATTTTTTACTAATCCTATGTGAAAAGGGTTTAATGATGACGACTACAGTTTCTGCTAATTTCATCTATATTCCATATAAAAATGGCTATGTATTTCTATTTACACTAGTTATCGCTACAAAGCTTGTGATTTCAAGATTCTTTCCATGGTGGAATTACTAAAATTGAAGCTTGTATGAATTTTTGATAAATTTTTTGTTATGGCTATGTAAATAAGGCAAAATTGCAGCTATAGCACATTACCCCTTTGGGGATGGAAGTGATTGATATGTGTAGCTTTTCTTGTCAACATGTAAAACTTATGTTTAAAATTTATTTTTTAAGAAAAGCAAAAGCTTTACTATTTTTAGAAGACTTATGGCTATATGCTTTTTTTTTTCCTTTTAGTTTCAATGCTTTTTTAAGTTTTAATGCTTTTTCTAAATTTATGCATAGTTTAGACTAAAGATTAGTTTTGGCTACAATATTGAAGTAAAAGGCTATCAAAGATGGTAATAATGCTTTTATGGAATTTCTTAAGTCAATTTAGATAAACACCTTAGAGCTTCTCGTAGAGGCTAATTTCACCTTTGACTAGATGTTTTTTTTAAATTTTCTAAGTAGTTCCAATTGGTCATAATGTAAGGCTATGCAAGGTTGTGATAATGTTTTCTTGTGGAATTCCTTAAGCTAATTTAGATAAACACTTTAGAGCTTTTTACAAAGGCCAATTTCACCTACGACTAGATGTTTTTCCAAATTTTTTTAGTAATGCCAATTGGTCATAATGCTTTTTTTTTTTCTTTTTTTTTTTTTCTTTTTTTGCTTCATGAAGGATTTTCTTGAAGCCCTTCCTCATCATCATGGAGTTGGTGGGTATTTTATGCTACATTGGTCATCCCAAGAACAATACACCACTCTCCATTATGCCTTTGGGAAAGGCTTCACCATGGTTTTGGCCTGGGACAAAGGAATTGCTTAGCTACATCTTAAAGAACTTCAGTATGATGCTATGGTTACACTTGTCTGTGAATGTGGCTAAAGGTATAGTGAAGAATTTGCTACCTCAAGCATCTAGCTTAGTTCCTAGGTTCATTACCAACAAGCCTCTAGCAGGAGGAGCAACAGATGCGATCAGTCCATGATACCTTATAGAGATCTAGATGATGCTAGAGTATAGTCAGTACAATGCTAACAATACTTTGATGGTGGTGCATAGAGCCCACACATTATTCCAAAACTTGCATGGCATCATGTATCATCTATAGGGGTAAGCATGGTTATCGTAGTGTTTTAATGCTTTTGGCTTGACTACATTTCTTGACTTCATCAATTTTACAAACTTCTTATAGGTACAAGATCAATGATCAAATCTTGGCAATGGCTCAAACTACTTTATACGAATTCACCAAGAGTCCTCAAATTAGAACTATTGGGTATCAATAGTTAAGAGGATAATTTGATGCATATGATTCAAGGTTCAACCTTGTATATAAGAAGTGTAAGGATGATGGGATGATGCACAACTAGTAGGCAAACTTTGATAACTCCATGAATTAGACCCTTGCAGATGGGACCTCCACTCAAAGCACATTGAAGAAGAAGAGAAAATGTAAACATAAAGGCTATATCTTCTAATGTTTGATGGTTATGAAAATTATAATTTTTTTATTGCTTTGAATAGTTATTAAACTTGCTTATGTTGATGCTAAACTTTGGTTGTTACTTTGCAGGACCTTCACCTCTACTAATGTCACCATATCACTTTCAGGAGGAAATCATGAGGATACCTTCATCATGAAGTTTGGTGAGGTGATACCAACATAGGAATGATTGAGGGGATAGGCACCTAGATACATTCAAGCAAACATCCAACATGAAGGTTTGCTTGATGTATTTATGGCACCTATCCCTTCCACCCTTGCTACGAAGATGCTACATGTCATCAACTCCTTTGATGAGAAGGCTAGTCATTTTAGCATCATCATTTGGGATGTTAAGGTCAACATAGACATTGATGAGGGCCTTTTGTAGCTTGTTTGATGTTTCCACTAATGGGGGAAAGGTTTGCACCAAGATAGTTAAGGAATCAAGCCATCATGAAGAAGTTTTGAAGTGGCTTGGTGTTAACATGGGCAACCCTAGAATTTTCATGGATGGCTTCATAAACCCTGATGCTAAGGAATCATATCCTTTGTTTAGGTCATGCATTTCCTATACTATTATCACAAAAGAAGGTGATCAGCATTGCATAGGGGTGGACCTTTAAGAAGGTCTTGATGGATGGTACCTAGTTTAACTAAGAAACTACTTTGGCTTCTAGGCTTATGGAGGAGATCCTTAGACTCTGTGTAGATACCTCTATAATGATCCATATGAACTTTTCATTTTTTTAAAGTTATTTGAAAAGGTTTGCAAAGTCTCTAGTGGTTTACAGGAATGGGTGATGGGTTTCCCAAGACCGAAGCCAACTTTCTAGGCCTTGGATAAAGCACATTTATCTAATGGTGCTAGCCCCAAACCCACCAAAGGGGATGGATGATACATTATCCATTACCACTAAGGATCTTAATATTAGGCAATGTGATTCCCTTAACAATACAAATGATGAGGAGCCCCTCACATTACCAGCAAGCATCCTAGAGGCCAAACGACTATGTAGAAAGGCCAAAGGGGTAGTTAGAGAGAAACTTAAGAGTCCTATGGAGGAAGCACTACTAGCATCAGATCAAACTACCCTAAAGAAGCTTAAGTTTAAGCTTTTGTCATCGCAGTAGGTAGTCATATGTATGCTTTGTTTAAGTTTGGCTATTTTATGTTTTAAAGTTTATGGCTACTTTATAATTTCATGTGTTAACTAGTTTTCTATGTGCTATGATTATAGACAAACATCAAGCTATGGTAGCCCAAGCTACCATAGATGCAAAACAAACGTGTGCAGAAGAGGCACTCCTAAAAAAACCTAAGTTTGAAGGGTTTTTTAACATAGATATAAATGATCTAAACACCTTATTCGGTTAGGTAGTACTGAGTACATCCCCCATCATCATCCCAAAGGAGGAATAAGAGAAGGAGCCAGGTATGCCCATGCCTTAATACTTTTTTTATATCTTATATCTTAATTTTGGTTTTCATCCTAATCATTTAATGATTTTTATGCTTATAGTTGTTCTTAAGCCACCAATGTAAGCACCTGTTCCTAAGTTTCATGTCAAACCATGGGTGGAGACTCTAAACAAGGTGGAGTTCATGCATGGAATGGCTAAGGACATCATCGACCGATTACAACAGGTTGCACCTAAGATAGGTAAGAACTTTATTTTATGTGTCGTAGTTTCTTGCCTATGATATAGCTTATGCTTGTATCGTGACTATTTTAGGTTATACATTATGTTTATGGTTATATTCATGCTTTGTGTAGTGTCTTCTATGGATTCAAACCCCAAAAAAGACATGGAGATTGACTTCTTACCTAAGCTTCCCTCCTATGTATTTAGTGTACCCTTGAAGTTGTATGAGACTGTTACTAATCTAGCAATGTCATGTGCAAAAACTTCATGGGACTTAGAGAGGTCCAATGAATCCCTATGGAAGGAAGTTGTGGTCTTAAGGGAAAAGATTCAATAGTAGGAGGAAATTATTAGTGATCTCTGAGATCACAAGGCCTTTGTGGAAGCCTAAGTGGCTAACTCAAGGGAATTGTAGAATAAGGAGATCATGTGGGGACACTACTAGTACACCATTTAGAACAAAGTAATGGTCTTACAGGATATGGTGGAACAATAGATGTAGATGGACCTCATCTCCTAGAAGGTTGACAACTAGAAAGATTACTACACTTGGATCCTAAAGTAGGGTAAGAAACAAAAGGCCCACAAGCGACCATACAAGGTGAACCATGGAGCCTACCTCAAGTGGCTCAAGGAGGAGTCATTTGAATGGTGTAAGAGAGAGTTTTTCATCTAGGGGATCCAAGTGGAGAGTGCTTATTAGCTTTTTGAAAGTACTTTCATGACAGAGTAATCCCCTACTCTTTGGATTTAGCACTACCGAAGGCAAGACCTCTACGACTACTACTACAGATAGGACCAGCATCCTCTCTAGTGTTGGTATTGGAGATGTTGACTTGGTCAACATTATGGAGGACTAGATCCTCCATTATTTGAAGGAAGGTCTTCCACATCTACCCCTAGAAGTTATGGAGCCAAAATCTTCTCAAGTTAGACGTATTTTATGTTTTTGTTTTTGTTTTAATTATGGTTTTGGCTATGGATTATTGACTATCTATATGTTGCTGCATTACAAGCCTCAAGAGACATTGGTGGCTCTAGCGGTGAGGGTGGGAATGACCCACCACTTCCTCCTCTAGATGTCACTTAGTAGCCTCCATCAACTTAGCTTGTTGGCTATTTTTCTTTATTTTCATGTTAATGGCTATGATTAGCCAAGACTATGTTATAGATTATTATTATTTTTTGACATTTTTACCACACAGTGTGTTCCTGGCTATGTATGTTATGGATATTCTAACTTTAAATTTTAATTTTAATTTTGTTTTTGACTATATATATATGTTATTCATTATAATGCTATAAATGGCTATGTTGACAATCTTGGTCATAAATGGCTAATCAATGTGATAAAAGGCTAAATGAAAAGAAATATAATAAAAGAGACATTTATCAGTTTTAAGCCATAGCGAGTACAAGTCGTATCGTTGCCAATTTAAAGTCTTAGTGGACTAAAACACCAATTTAAAGTCTTAGCATATTGTAATTTTGCTAGTTTAAGGCCATAGCAAGCCATGTTGAAATATATATATATATATATAAGGCTTTTTGATATTTATAATATGAGTAAAAGTAAAGAAAGGTTGTAATAACTAAGTTAAAATGAAAATGAGCTTAGGCTACATGCATAAGCTACATGAAAAAAGAGTAAAATATAAATGCAAAAAAGAGTATAACAAATTTAAAAAATAAATATTGGGCTATATGGCTATCCATACATTTGGTTATAAGGGCATAGGATGGAGAAACTTAAGGTGAACTTAACTTGTGTAGATTCTTCCTAATCTTTGTAAGGTTAGGGAATGAGTAACACCTATTCTGCACAATCTTATATTCACCATTCCCTTCACTTATGATGTTAAAAGGAAGTTCATCCCATAATGCATCTCATTGCTTATCATTGTCATTGTTGGGTTGTTGCTCTCTTTTGGGCTATTGGATTTCATGGCTAGGAGCTTCTTCTTGAAGCTCCACTTCAAACCCCTACTTTATGTTTATGTTGTTGATAGCCAAGGGAACCACGTTATCACCGTGAATGATGATTTCACCTTCCTCATGAGGGAGGTGAATTTCTTGATGGATGGATGAGGATACAGCTCATAATTGAGCCAACAAAGATCTTCTTAGGATAAGGTTGAACCCCAGTATCTCCTCCATCACCAAGGAATTAGTGGTTGTGGGGAATTGCTCTCCTATCACAAAATCCAAGGAGATAAACCCCTTGATGACAATCCTTGATCCATTAAAGGACTTAAGAGCTATGGTGATTGTAGGTTGTATTTGCTCAGTTAGGCCCAAGCATTCAACGATGATGCATGGAATGACATTAGTTGCGGCTCCATCATCAACATGCACCCGATGTACTTTAAATTGTCCTACACATATGGTTATGAATAAAGGAGCCCTAGTTACTTTGTCATTTTGAAGATTAACCTTGATTTTGATATCATGAAATACTAGGGATGTTGACTTCTCCTCCCTTGGTGAGGGAGGAACCATCACTGCATGGATGGATTTCTCATTGCTGGGGATGTCCTCACTAATAGGGATGGAACTCAACATTTTAACTAGTGCCTCATGATGTGTGGTAGAAATAATGATCAGGTCATATACGCTTAAGTTTGTATTCTTTTGTTTGATGGATTGCCTAACTTGTTCCATTGCATTGAGGAAGTTTTTGTCATTCACCATGGGCTTGTCACCCCAGTTATGGTTTACTTCCTCCATGCACCCCAAAATGCAAACTTCAGCTTTAGGTTGTGGTTGTTGAGGCTTTCTTTCATTATTCTAGTTATCAGCTTTGGAGTCCTCCTATGGCTTGTTGTTTGAAGAGGACTGAGCAAAGAAGGTCATGGGTATAGCTAATATGGGAGTGAGATTTAATGGGTCCACGTTCTTTCATGCCTCTATCTACTTATCACTCTTTTTAGTAGGCTTTTGCTTATGCTTATTCCTTTGCTTGGTTGAGGTCTTTTGGTTGTCAAACATAGGTCATGAGGAAGAGGCAATAGCATTAGCCATCATAGGAGGTTGTTATGTAGTTGGTTGGGCTATGGCTAGTTGGGCTATGATAGGCTAAGCCACCTTGATGATAAAAGGTTCTCTCAGAGGCATTCATAATAGTACTTTAATGACAAGGAGGGATCTTGAGCTAATGGAGGCTAAAGAAGCCCTTTCATCACAAGGGAATACTCAAATCATGAATGGTTCTTTTGGGGGTTTCCAGTCATCATCAATGTTGAATGCTAAAATGACATAAGGGCTATCATTAGCATTCAATAGGTCCTTGTAGATATACATTGACTAATTTTGTTGTCAAATTGGGTTAGAAGCATCTAAGACCAACTCCTCTTTATCTATCATCCTTTGCAAGTCATCCCTCAATGCAAGGTAAAAGTCTATGCCATGACCAGGCAATTATTGATAGTAGCATCATGTGGTCTAACTTGAAGTACTTAGATAAGTGAGGGTCATATTTTGTTGCTCTACTAGGATCTTTGGTCATTCCACAGAGCCTATCATGCTTCTTTTAGGAAGCTTCAAACATCTATTTGTATTGAATATGCCCACTTTTCAAAAGTTGTTCTAAAATCTTGGATGGCTTTGAAGGTAAGGTAGTATACCTAGACCTGTCCTTCCTTTCAAAATTAGGCCTGGTTGTTGTTGATGCAGTAGTCCAAGAGATTGATGGTTGGTTATTGTGATCATTAGTGGGGGCCTTGGGTGGGTTGGCCCTTGGCCCCTAGTTTATGGTCCTTGTTTCTTTGGTCACAGTTGTTATGGCCACAGTATTATGTTTGCTTCTTTCTTTTTCTTTTCATGTATGTTCATTTTTATATGCTATATAGGTTGGATCATGACTAGCCTCTATGGACCCTTTAGTGTGTTTTGATGTGTGTCTAAATGTTAAGTAAAATGAAGTCAAAGGTTGTTTACATGGTTGTATGGTTATTATGGTTGTAGGACTACATATACAAGAAACCAAGATGAGCTAAAGAGAACAAAGAAATAATTTTTTAGAGCTCAAAGGAGGAGGTCACCCACATGATCTTCAAATGAATATTCAAAGAACATGGACAAGGACTAGATACTATACAAAGCAACCATCATCAAAGCATGCAAAAGATCAAGGCTATGAACAAGGAATGATGAATTCAAAAGATAAAGAAAGTGGAAGAAAGAAATCTCTAGGAAACAACAAACATCTTGAAAAAATTGGAGTAATATTAGGCAAAGACATCTTCAAGAAATACCATATGTCTTTCTTCAGGAAAATATGTCTTCATCACAAAAAGATGTCTTTACTAAATAAAGGCCAATACCATAAAGATGTCTTCCACAAGACAAAGGCATCTTCTAGAATGGAGACTTTCAAAATATGTCTTTCACTAAATAAAGATGTCTTCCAAAAATGAAAGGCAATTTTAGAGAGATGTCTCAAGCATGAGAAACACGTCTTCCATGACCATTAGCGACCATTGACTAGCTGTTGCATGAGTTCCAAGATGGATTTAAAAACACAGCAGCTATAAGAAGACTTGATGTGCATTTGAAAAAGTGCAAGCCTTTTGTATTCATTGTATAATCATTTGTAATCATTGAATTCTCTATTTCACAACCTCTATAGCATCCTCTATATTTTTAGTTTGAGAAAATGCTTGCCTAAGAGATAGTGGGTTAAGGTAGTAGAGCTTGAACTTGATGAAGTCATTAACTGCTCCCTTAAATATGGCCAACAAGTGGGCTTCAACTATAGGCTCTGGTATTTCATTTAGAAATTCATTCCACCATTGAATGAATTTCTACATAGGCTCAAGGGGCCCCTGCTTGATCTTCATGACTTGATCTAGTGTGGTAACAAGCTTCAAGTTATACTTGAAGTAGTTGAAAAATTGGGCTATCAAGCCATCTAGAGAGGATATGGATCCTCTAGGTAATATGTAGTACCAATCAAGTGCTTTCCTAGTCAAGGATATAGGAAAACCCCTCATGGTGGAATGAGGTCATGGCTATAAGAGTAAGCATTTAGATAAAAATGTAATAAGGTGAGCATTGGGATCACCTTCTCTAGTGTATTTGCTAAACTAGGGAATAGGAACACTAGGAGGAAGTGTCAAGGGTGGGACCACAGGACTAATGGGATCTTCTTGGTAGAAGTTCATAATCTTGAAAATTTGTGTAGTAGAGGCTTTAAGCCTCCTCAACTCCTTCATTAGGTCGTGGATCATCTGGAAGGCTTGATCTAAGCCTTGTGGTAGCCCTGTTCATTGTGGGATTTGTACATAGGGTTATCACATTTTTTGTGAGGCTTGTTCCCTCACTATGGGTTGCAAGATAGAAGGGAATGGTTGCATTATGGTTGTAGCTTGTGGGCCAAACAAGGAAAATGATGTTTGGGCTAGTACTTGAGGCACAAATGGAATAAAGGGGCTATGTGTCCCCTGAGTTTCTTGGAGTCCCATGGTGTATCATGCATAGGTAGCTAATCGATTTGTAGTAATAAAAACCACCATTGATGGCTGCACAGATTGAAGTTGTGGAAAATGGCATAGATGTGCTATAGGTAGTTGGCTGGGAAATTGATTAAGTTTGATGTGCAGCTATGACTAGTGTGGAACCAACCATGGTAGGGTAGGAGGGAGTGGAAGATGGTGGCACCATGTCCATGGATAAAACAAAAGCATTAGAGGAAGGTGTTGTAACCTTGGAAGATGCTTGTTGGAACAATCCTCCCAGGATGTTTTTGGGCTCAAATTCCATCCTAAATTCATCCTCCTCCTCTTCTTGTTCTTTTCAACTATGCTTGTCATCTTCCTCTTCCATCATGATCAATTAAGCTAGGATGCTGGCATAGACAACAATTAGAGGTATTTGGTCAAACAGGGAAGGGACATAGTCTTTCCCATCCCAATGTAGGAGCTCAAATTCCCCTTTTTCCTCTACTTATACACATGGAATCATGAGGCTAGCCTATATTTTGATGCAAATGTAGTGATAACGGTCTTCATTTATGGAGGTAAAGTCAAGACTTTTCCCTTTTATCCTCAAAGATTACCTACATTCGATGATGGTAGGGTCCTTAGGGTTATAGACCCTCATGGCTTGTTGGAGGGGGAGGGGCAATTTGGTGGATTGTTGAAAAGACATGGCTATAGTGTCAAAAATTCCTTGAAATAGGCTACAAAGTGAATTTTGGTGAATGGAATTCAAAAACTTTTAAAGAAAACAAAAATAGCTAAAAATGGAGCACTTACTAAAATTAGTAAGTGGGGGTAAGTGGGTTTACTCCTTTACCAAAAATGAAAAACTAAAAAATGTTGGTATTAAGCTTCATCCACATTGACCTCCCAACTACCTCTATGCTGGGCATGGTAGGGGGCAAAAGAAGGGGGTTGAGATAATGGGAATTTCACACCTTCTAACCCAACACTGGCAAAGGTGAAAGGCTAAAAATTATAGATGCAACAAATGGCTTAATACAGGTTATAAGTGACAATAATAGAGGTGGGTTCAAACAAGTGGAATTCAAAAATGATCAAAGGAAACAAAAATGGTTGATAATTAAGCACTTACTAAAATTAGTAAGTAAGGATAAGGGGGTTTACCCCTTTACCAAAAATGAAAAATTGGAAATGTTGATGTTAAACACCCTCTATGTTGACCTCTTAGCTGCCTCTATGCTAAGTATGGTAGGGGGAAAAGAAGGGGGGTGAAATGATGAAAATATCACATCTTCTATTTCAACATTGAAGAGAGGGGAGAAAAGTTTGAAGGCCAAAATGAGAATCTAGTAGTTTCCAAGAATGGTTTTGGCAAGTTATCAACTTTTACCACAAAGGAGACGAAAGTAGGCTTGGTTGGTATGGAAACCAACATTAGTTTTGTGGAAAAATTGTGGCAATAAAAATTAAATGGTTGTTAAGGCTTCCATGTTGGTTTTGTTCTAAAAATTCACAACATGTCTTATGAAATTTTAGCATTCAAACCACTTGCAACTTTCATGCTAGGGTTTCTGCTACAAGGAAGGTAAGGAAAGCATTGGAATTCCAAGGTCTTGGCTACAAAAATGTAAATTTACTAATAAGAGACAAAATTGGTAATATGGCTAATAGATTTTGACATAGAAATTGGGTGAAGGCCCTTCTTCTAACACCAAGAAAATTGTTGCAACTAAAATAATCATTTCATTGGAAAGAACCAATGGTTCTAGTGCATAGCAGTCCTCAACCCACAAATCTCCAAGGCCTCTAGAAAAAATGGGATTTAGGGTACCCTAGTCTGACAAATCAACCAAGGACTTATAAAATGCAAAATGGGGTAATAAGAAAAATAAAATGCTAAAACTAGTAACGGATTTGAATAACACACAAGAAAACAAACAAATATATTTTTCACACAAAACCCATAACTTAAAACTCTATTGAAAAAGAATAAAGAATAGGTTAGAGAAATGTGTAAAAATAGTACCTAAGTGGGCAGCAAGGGGGTAAACTTAGATAGGGGTTCAAGATCCATTAAACTTGATGTAGTCAACTCCTCGAGCTGGATGTCCTACCACTCCCAATGCTATCGAACCTCCTATGTTACTACTCTAGATTTGCAATGTTGGCTATGGTGAGGGGATTGAAAAGTATGAAGGATCTAAGCTACTCAAGTGCTCTACATTAGGAGTTAGAAATCCTAGGAGTGCAATGTGGAGCTTGAAAATTCACAAATCCCAAAGGGGGTTACAAGGTCACAAGGTCATAGGGTTTCCACACCAAGTTCAAGAGAATACAAGTGTGGCAACTTGTAAGAACTATTGATTGCTTGAGAATGTCCAAGTGTAGAACTATGAACAAATTGCTAAGTTGTATAACTAATGCTAGTAATATTGAATTGTAAAATTCTGGAACCTATAGATGGTATATGAGGCTAGTTTTTATAAGTATTAGGCCATGAATGGGACTACAAACTAGCTATGATTTGGTTGTAATTTGGCTACACAATGGCTACAAATTGGCTATCAAATTGCTTCAAATTCCTACCTCATTCAAGTGAGATGGGTGCCCAAATTTTTGGGGTTACTAATATATGGTAATTTCCTTCCCCCCATGGTCATTCCATTTACTATAAATAATAATGGAGGTACACCTTCTACGCTAGAGATGAATCTTCTACCATCCTTATTGAAGTGGCTGGTCAACATTGGAGTGCATGGAGTCATGAAATCTAGCTATTGTGGCTTCCAAATTGGGGGGATGCAATTTCCATGCTAGGGATGAAGCCTCCACACTAGGGGGAAAGTTTCACATTCAGGAGGGAAGGTTTCCAAGCTAAGCATGCAATTTCCATGGGGGGGAGGGGGGGTGCCAGCCAGGAGGTATGGGGAGAGTTTCCAAGTTGAAGGGAAACCCCCCACCTCTCACACAAAGGGTAGGTGAGATCTACCTCCTTATAAGTGCTTCTAGCATAGTTAAATGTATACCCACCATAAAACCCATCAAATTGCCATTTTTGGCATTCAAAAAGGCATTTTTAACCTTCAGTGCCCCCTGTGCCCCTCCAACACAACC
>MNCI01009719.1:105338-128783 GCA_015680685.1 Gnetum montanum
CCAAAAGTATAAAGTATGTGAAATTACCCACTATGGATTACAATCTTCTTCACATTTACAGTGAAGTTTGGCCTCGAGTTTCATGCGGTGAAAGCTACATGATGAAAATTAGCTATAACATGCACATTTTTGTGGTGCTTCAATGCCCTATAATCAATGCATAGTCTCAAGGTACCATCCTTCTTTTTAACGAATAGGACTGGTGCACCACAGTGAGACACTGGGAAGAATCTTTCCTTCTTCTAATAACTAGTCTAATTATACTTTTAATTCTCTTAGTTCTAAAGTAAAAATCTATATAGGGCTTTTGAAACTAGTTGTGAACATCAAAAAATACTAGTGGCATGTTCAACAGTTCTTTTTGGTGGTAATTCTCTAGTTTTACCAAATATTGATTTCTCATAGTCTTTAAGTTCTTTTAAGATCTCAAGGTCAGAAAATTTTATGGGGTTGAGTTACTTTTATAACGAACATAGTAGCCGCGTTCTTAACTAGTCTCTTATTTTTTTTTAATAGTTATCATATGTATTTGATTTGCTATTCCTACTCCCCTTAGAACCCAAACTTTGTTAGTGGTATGCACTTTTAAAACATGGGGGCAATAATATTAAATTTTTGTAGACAAGACATTCCTAAGAGACATTCCTAAGATTGCATTAATATCTCCTCCTTTAAATTTAAAAAATTAACCAATAAAAAAATATCTTATAGGATAAAGCTAATTTATCCATACCTAGTATGCTTACTCACTATGGTTTCATCTACAAGTTTTATTTTATTAACTTTCTTGGAAGGTAATGTTAGGTTTAATAATTTAACTAGAGTTGATAAAATAAAATTATCACTTGCTCCACTATTAATCAAAAATTTAAATTTTTGACCCCTGATGAGAAGTGAGGTACCCCTACACCCAACCATATGAATCACAAAGAATTCACGCACAATCCGATTGAATTCCACGAACTTTATTGTTTCCAGTGCAGGAAGTGAATCTAGCCTTAAGGTCAATCGTTGTCCTTCCAATTACACTTGTGATGTATGTTGGTATGGTTAAGTGTAATTGAGGCATTCGATTTTTGTTATTTTGTATTTTATATTTTGGTACTTGAAATGTAGATTAAAGGAGTTTAATTAACTAACCTAAATTACTGATTAACTAATCATTTAACTAATCCTAACATAAGTATTTCTCCCCACTTTTCGTACACATTCTGAACCCATGTATCCATTGCTAGGTGACCAAACACTATGCTACTGAGTGTACCAAGTGATAACATTTCTAGGATTACCAAGCGAATATGTGCTACGCTTGAAGTGGTCATACTTATGTGTTTAATCTATCTAGCTTAATAACCTCATTAACTCAATTGCTAGAAAATATTTATGAAATAATTTAGAACAATTAACAAATAATTAAAAACATTGAATGCATAAATGAAAGAGCTAATCTATCCAAAGTGCTACCAGGTTTATCAGAAAGCTTGTCTTTATTGCCGCACACACCATCATGCTCAAGTATAACAATGCTCGAATAAAGATCTTTACACTCAATGACTCCCACTGCAGGTACTCAGGGGAAAAATTCTAACTTTCCAATGGAAAAAATGCAAGAGCTTCACTACTACTAAAATCTAAATTACCCATAAATGCAGTTGATAAGCACGTATTTATAGGTGACAAACAGACACTATGTTGATGAGGCCTCATTGATGTAGGCCTAGAGGAGTCAATGGGGCCTCATCGATGCAGCCAACCAACGACGACTCATCATATCCCCATGACTGAATGAAAATTCATCCATGAGTTTTTTTACAAAATTGGGAAGGTATGGGATTATTGATTAACTTTTCTTCAACAAAACAAACTTAACTAACTTGACAAAAAAATGGAGTGCCTAGGTGCATGGATCAACACATTACAAAAAATGATGGTGTTCAAGATATAAAATTGAACACCATGACACAACTCTTTAAAAATTGGACAACACATTCCTTGATGATGTGAAGCTTGTTGGAGAAGATCAAATGGCCCCATGCAGTGGTGGTTCTAGCACTAGCAATGGTTGAGGTGACTGTGGTTGTCTTGCTGCTATTGCAACTTCAAGTGAAAGGCCAAAAGCATCTAGCAATGCTTTCATTTTCTCCTCCTTACTTCTAGGATAATGCATTGTCCATGTAGCTTCCCCAATGTGGGTTGGAATGGGCACATCCCAAGGACACGGGATTGCTACAAACAACCCCTTAGCATTAACAAACTAGGTAGCAAATTGTTTGTGTTCAATGTCAAGTGCTTTCACTATGTTCTTCAGCTCCTAGTAGTTATTCATCCATATGGCTAGGTTCTTAGTGATAGATTGTTGATCTATGAATTGTCCTTTAAGAACTTCGAGTTCAGCGTTAACAGTCTCAAGCTTTTTCTTGGTGTCCTTGGGGTGTTTAAACTTGGCCTCGTATAGCAAATACAAGCTAGCCACTAGTTTCTCCAATTCTGACCATGGTTGTCTGACTATTAACATTGCTAGGTTTGTAATATAGATTGGCCAACTCCATATACTCTATCATTTCTTTGATCTGCAACTCTTTCAAGTGAATCTCCACTTTGTTGTAGGCATCAATCCCATAAAGGTTGGACTGCCACATCACTCTACCTTGCTAGAGTTTCTAGAGGGCTTCATTCACTTTAGCCTTTGTTATCTGGATTTCTTTTTCATTAATTTCCTTGTGCAAGCCAACCTAGTCTCTGTAGTGATTTTTCACTTTTTCAAACTTGAGACCTTCATTTTTCCAAGTGGAAATTTCAATGGTAGACTTTTGTTGTCAGGTTGATACCTCCTCCATTGATAGATTGTAGTTCTTTATGGCCAATTTCCTCAATTCAATGTTGACTCTGGTAAGATGCTCCTACTATTGATGAATGAATTCTTGCATTTGATCTCTCTAAGCATTAACATTTCATAGGCAATGATTTTGTGCATTCAATGCTTCATTTTCTTGGCACATCTGATTCAAGTCCTTTTTGACTGAGTGTGTTTCAACTTCTACCATGGATTGTTTGAAGATGGTCATTACTACTTCCTTCTCAACCTTTTAAAATCATTCTTGAAGTTGTTTGATAGCTTCATCTCTTGTCGTTGTCGAGCTGAGGATTGTTTGTTTTGCAAGTTGAGCATGAAGTTTAGCAACCTCCATGGCCAAGCATTGATTTTTCTCTTAGGCCACTTCTAGTGGCCCCTCCAAAATGATGCATCTACCCCTTACATTCAACAGCTTTGACTAGGTTGCAATGATGTTCTTTGAAAGATCAAAGATATCTCAAGTTAGTTGCCCAGTTCCTACTAGTTGTTCTAGTAGTTGTTTGTGCTGGGCTACGTTGAATTTTTCATTGACTATGCTTGCAAAAATTTACACATCTTGGAGTGCAAATACATCTAGTATAGACATCACAGGTGCATTCAGTGCTTTAGCTTCTTGGTCAGCTACCACTTCTGCTGCTATCTCCTACCCTTGGTGCTACATCACCAAAACAGTTACCCCTTCACCTTCCTCCAACCTTACCAAGAAAGTGGTAGCATTTCCAAAGATTTCTAGAAATAAATGATGTGTTGCTAATGATATCGTCACCTCCCAAGCATTAGGATCTAACCTTCAAAGTAGCTGCATTCTTTGGGTAGAAAAAATGGAACCATCCCTCTCCATCTAGCTAACTATTCAGGCCACCTCATTAAGGTGACTCATTGCTGGCCGATACATAGATGGATCCATCCCACTTATTCCTACTTGTTGCTCTTGTTCACTCAAGAGCTACTCTCAAATTTTCTGCAACCATTCAAGGGTTTTGTGGGCCTCTAGTGTGGTTTCCTGAGTGGGTGGTGGTGGCAACAGCTCCTCGTCTTGAGTGGTTTTTGGCATCTTATCCTTCATGATTTCTACCCATGAGGCCAAGGAAACATGCCTAAGAGTATCATTAGAATAGTGAATGATTCCTGCCCTTTTGCAAAGTTTTCTAATAAGGCACAAAAAGGGCAAGGTCTTTCTTCCACATCCATTCTCCTTGAAACACTTCTCGATCTCCAAATAAATCAGCTGTGGAAGGTTAACACAAAATTTCTCACTTAGAGTGATGCATGCTTGAGTGGAGAAAGTAGTTACCTTGCTTGACCTCATAGTTGGATTGAGGTGATAGGTTGCAATCTTGAAATAAATCTGCTCCACTATTGTGAGCACACCATACTCCTTACAGTCCACCCCATACCATCACTGGGTCCACTTCCTTTTTTCCTCAAGATCACATTTGTTGATATCTCTGCCAACTATGCTTCAATGTTTGGCAACCCCAATGCTTGTGAAATAACTTTCACTAAGTAGAACACTTGAATGTCCTTGATTTTTACAATGGACCCTAGCCTTTGGCTATTCTAGAAGAGATAAGTCTCTTCCATGTACCACTCCCCATTGGATGTGATGACTAGCCACATGGGAAAGGGTTGCAATTGTGTCTTGACATCCTCTAGAGCTTTCTCCAAAAATGGCACGAATTTTATCTCTTGAAGAACTGATCTTTGAATCTCTTGAGACTTGATGATATCTAGGCAGGCTTGAGTCAGAGTGACCTCAAGCCTTGGCACAGGTCCAGGCGCTTCTCCTCATTGAGATTATTCTATAGGCACTTCTTCTTCTAGAATCTATCAAACAGATTCCACTTCAGGCTCCTCATGAAGAGGTCCCATTGAATGGGTTGCCTCTTGTTATTCTTGGCCTTGTTCCTACTGGCCCCTTCCAACTCTAGTGCTTCTCCCATGGTTATGAGGGTTCTCCTTCCTGCGGACATTTTTGTTTGGGTGCCATCTATAATCAAAATAAAACCATGGATTAGCAATCATTGTGTAACCTTTAAAAAATTAGGATACCTTAAATCTTAAGGGTAGTTACACTTGGCTAAGTTGTGATTATGACTTATTTAATTAACTCAATTGTTATTTCTATTTATGCCTTATCATTGATAAATCATCCCAAAGATTGTTGGAAGGGTTAACTCAGAAAAAGATGATGTTTATATATGATTAAGGTTACTAACCCTTGGGGGAGTTAGAAAAAATTTTCAAAAATTGCATTGAAAGCCTTAAGGTTTGTGGCCCCCATGATAAAGATCTTACCTCCAGTAAGTGCAAAATCAAAAAATAGAGTGATTTGGACAAATGATTTAAAAGTTATGGACTTTGGAAGGTTTTGGGCTTTGAAAAATTGCAAAAATTCCCTGTGTATTATGATCAAATTGCAAAAAATTCTAAAGTGTTTGGCGATATATATAGTATTTTTGCACTGCATCAATAAGGCCTCGTCGATGCAGCTATTGACCACTATTGACTTTGGTCAAACTTTCAAAATACAAGAAATTTTTTGATGAAATTAGGTTCAAATGAAAGCTTAAAAGACCAAGAATAGTATGAAATCATTAGAAGAGGATGTTAAAGTTCATAAATTTGAAAAAAATGGATAAAAATTAATTTAATGGATGAATGTAATGAAAGATTAAGGAGTACTGAGTGGTTTACATAATGGAAAATACAAAATGTAAGATTCTAGCAATGTCAAAGGTAAGGAACCTTAACTAATCAAGACAAAAGCTATGTAAGTGGATCCTCCCCATAGCAGGCTCATGCCCTTTTTGCCCTTGCATAACCTCAACTAAGGAGTCTATGGGCCCCATAGTCGATTTAATGATCATGACAAGGACCAACCCAAAAGAATCCACTCAAGAACACCAATATGTCAAACTAAGACATGGAGCATAACATACAACCTAGCAATGAGGTGAGTTATGGTAGCATGAATGGATGATAGAGAAGATGGAATGGAGTTCCAAATTGAGGTCATCAAAAGTCCCTTGTGGAATTGTGGTTAAAATTACCCAAGCAGTTTTATCCTTAGTCCAAACCAAAGCCATCCACTTTTAGTGACCTTGCATCACCACTCTAGGACCAATCCACCCACTTGAGACACAAGAGTATATCTGCAAGACGACCACCATTCCAGAAAGAGGAGAGAGAAGTAGGAAGTGAGAGAGAGAGGGCCTTACTTAGAGGGGACCTTCAAGCATAGGTGTATGTCTTTCGAGTCTCATAACCAATGCTTGTAGCCCTTTTATTTGTCTAAGGGATGTGCTTTGAATTCTCATTATTTGTTTTTTTATCTTATCTTTTTCTTTTTCTTTTTTTTTGAAATGGAAACCACACCATGCAAGGCCATCATTAGTAAATAGCAATAGTAGCATTGTTTCCTGTGGCAAAAAAGCAAATTTATGAGTGAAAATGAGAAAATATCACACTTAATCAAAAGAAACAAAAGAAATAAAATAAAGTAAAATATATAAAAAAGTGTGAAATAATCAAGAAAGTTTAAAGGTACTAAAGATGGTGTAAAATTTAGAAAATTTTGAAAATTAAAAAAATTGTAAAATCAAAAAACATGAAAAACAAAAAGGTAGAAAAACTAAGAGGCCATGGTAATGGTCAGCATGGATGGCTATCTCCCCCATGACTGAGTTGGAAGGAGGAGATCCAAAAAATAGAACATGGGTGTCCATCAGTTGAGGTTGTATTTACACTAGTATATCTTGGTTCTAGGAAAGGTTTAATTTGTTGGATATTAACCAACTACTTTTTATTTGGGCTATCAGGTTTGTAAATTATCATGACCCCAGAGAGAAAGATTTGATCAATTATATAAGGTCCCTTCCACAATGATTGAAATTTTTCCTTTTGAGGTACATGTGTGGGGTTCCACTAGAGAACCTTATCTCCTAGTTGAAACTTTACTTTCCTAATTCTAAGGTTGTGGTGTTGCTTGTCGAATGCCTTGTTCACCTCATTCAAAGATAGGGCCACTAATCAATTTTCATCTAGCACATTCAGATTGATCAATCTTTCTTCCTATGCTAGACTTAGGTTCATGTTTAATTCATAGGCCATTAAGAGTGTATGGAGCTTGGATTGAATTGGAAGTATTGGAAGTTTTCTGTACACTAACTCATAGGAAGAATATCCAATAGGAAGTTTCCAAGTTGATCAGTAAGCCCAAAGAGCATCATTAAGTTTTGTGCTCCAATCCTTTCTATATTTGCTAATGGTTCATGTTAATATTTTTGTAATCTCTTGGTTGGTTACCTCTACCTGACTATTGGCTTGGGGGTGGTAAGGTGCTATTAATTTATGTTCTACCCCCAAGCATTGCATTAATTTTCTAAATTTGGCACCTGTGAAATAAGTCCCATTATCCAAAATTAGTGAACGTGCATCCCAAACCTCTTTACAATATGTTATT
The DNA here is from genome assembly GCA_015680685.1 of Gnetum montanum. Lineage (NCBI taxonomy): Eukaryota > Viridiplantae > Streptophyta > Gnetopsida > Gnetales > Gnetaceae > Gnetum > Gnetum montanum. The sequence goes on from MNCI01009719.1 coordinate 112,658, forward strand.
GTATAAATCTGGCAGTAGTGGATAATGTGCAATCTGTAACAGCTACCACTTTAGTCCATTTTGTGCAATAGTCAATTACTACTATAATATATGCTTTCTTGTTAAACATGGATGTGATGGGACCCATGAAATCAACGCCCCATATGTTGAAAGGTTATAATGGTTAAATCCATTGTCGATGACCTTCCATATAAGCGGTCATCCCCCCATCATGTTGACAACATTCACAAGACTTGACAAACTAGTGGGCATCATTAAACAATATGTCTTTAGGGATGCCCAATTTGTAGTGCATAATGTCCAAACTTTTCTAATGCATACACCACTACCATTAATTTCTTCTCTATGGTGGTGTAATTTAATTGTGCTCCCACAATGCTTTGACTCATGTAGTGGATATAATATGGACATTTCTTATCATCCATTTGTGTGAGCACTGCTCCCAAATCATAGTTAGATGCGTCCATCATGATAGATGTGTCCATCATGATATGGAATGGTTTGGACCAATCTAGTGCTTGTAGGATTGGTGTTTCTACAAGTTTCTCTTTTAATTATTGGAATTCATTTTCACATTCCTTGGTCTAAATGAAAGGTGCATCTTTCTTTGTTAGTTCTACCAATGGCTTTGCAATCTTAGAAAAATTCTTAATAAAGCACCAGTAATAACCAGTGTGTCTAAGAAATGACCAAACATCCTTAACAGTCACTAGTTGGTGTGTTATTTCTTGGATGACCCTTATCTTTTCTAGGTATACCTCAATCCCTTTCTATGAAATTCAATGCCCTAGCACAATGCCTTCATGAACCATGAGATGACTCTTTTGCCAGTTGAGCCATAGGTTTATCTCAACACATCTCTTTAGTACTTGCTCAAGTTGGTCCAAGGCTTGCTCAAAGGTAGCTCCATAGGTGGAGAAGTCATCCATGAAGACTTCAACACCACTATCGATTTGTTGTTGAAAGATACTAAGAACCAGGCATTGAAATGTTGTAGGGGCATCACATAGGCCAAATATCATCTTATAGTATGCAAAAGTCCCCTAAGGACTTGTGAATGTTGTATTGGCCTAGTCTTCTAGTGCAATTTGGATTTGGTTATAGCCACTACAACCATCCAAGAAACTATAATAAAAATGCCCAAATATGGTGTCTAATACTTGATCCAAAAATGGCAAAGGAAAGTGATCCTTAAATGTTGTCATATTTAACAACCTAAAGTCAATGCAAACCTGCCATTTACCATCCTTCTTTGGTACAATTATGAGTGGGCTAACCCACTCACTATCTGTGATTGGATAGATAAACCCCACCTTGAGGAGTTGCTCTATCTCCTCCTTAAAGATTTTCTTCAATTTGGGGTTTAGTCACCTGTGTGGCTATCTTCTAGGCTTCATGGTTGGGTCAATGTAGATGTAGTGCTAGCATATCCTTGGATCAATTCCTATTAGCTCTAGATATGGCTAAGTAAAGGTTGCTGACCATTTATTCACCATTTTCAACAACTTTTCTTTTCGTTTGGAAAAATTTTGGCATTAATGATCACCAATTTACCATTCTTTAAAAATGCATACTCCATTCTAACTAGTAAAGTTTTTAGTTCTAAGGGCTCCTACTTAAAGTAATTAGGGATCTTCATCTCTCCCCAACATGTATCATCATCTTCATTAGAGAGCTGGAACTGAACTTGTTCAATCTTGGCATGCCTTTAACATATGCCCATGTTAGACTCTTAGTTGGCTCCATGCATATTGTGCTACTATCTGAATTAGCTATCAGCCATTGGATGCCCTCTTGCTTTATGATTGCTATGTACAGACACCTCTTAATGTTAATTTCTTGTGCACACTGATTACATACCTTAATGTATGTGATTTTGATTAACCAAATATTTTGCATGCAATTGCACCCATTATTGCTATATGTGATGCATGGAATACACTTCTTCCCAATTTTTCCTAACTCATTTTCCTTAGATATTTCGAGAGATAGGTCCCTTGTACTCATTCACACATCGACCATGCTTAACCAAGCCCTTCCCATGATGATGGGAAAGTCACTTTTGCAATTGTCCACCTTGATTACTAGAAAATCAACAGGATAGGACCACCCACAAAATATGGTCACAATGTCCTCTACTAATCCCAAAAGGACCGTAATCAACTAATTTGCTAATTCTAGATGGATATTGCTCTTCTTAAGAGGCAGTAGGTTCTAGGCCTTGTACATATCATGGGAGATGAGGTTAACTCTGGAACCAAAGTCAAGAAGAGCCTTACATGGCTCTTGTCTAGTAATCTATAGAAAGATGAGTAGACTTCCTGGATTAGATCTTTTTGTAGGAAGGTTGCTAGCCTTAATCCAGTCAGAAACAGCATGAGCTAGCATTACAATGTGGATCCTAGGTGGCACTTGGTTTGAAGGGTGCTTGAAGATGTTTGATGCAAAGGATAAGGATGTTGGAAATGAACGGTGATCATCCGAAGTAGGTTGTGAGGGTTGGAGAGGACTTCTAGGCTGGAAGAAAGGTCATTTTCTTGATCAATTATCTAAACCAATTGGTTGAAAAACTGATTATGAGTGTACAGCCCTTGTACCATTTTCTTGTTGTGGCTGTGAAGGAATCTCACCTTGCATAGACAAAGCAGGAGGTAATTGGGTTAAAGGAGGATGTGTAGGTGTAGAGAAATGCAAAGGATGGTAAGGATATGGATATGGGTTTTCTCCTCAAGTAGATGGTGAATGTGTTCAGTAGTACTTTAGAAGGTAATAGTGATGCTGGAATGATGCATGACTTATCGAACTTCTAGGGGAGATGGGTTGCTGAACATAGTACCCATATGGATCTAGTTTCCTATAAGGGTATTGCTGCCTTGGCGATGGCATTCCCCACAATTGTGGTTGGCACCACTATTTGTACTATTCATAAGGTTGTGAAGGAGTTCCACTTGGGTAGTAAACTTATTGCTGTTGGTGGAACTACCTTGAACTACCTTGAGGATAAGGTAATCATCTTGGAGCTTGTCTATGTGCTAGGCGAGGATTTAATGCATACACTCCAAACTCTTGTAAGTGTGACATCATAGGGTAGCATCCCTTTAGATGTTCATATTGACAAATGTTGCATTTAGTTTCATCATTAGAGTCAAACTTCATAACTTCCTCTACTACAGCAGCTTTGCCCTTACCTCTTTGATAGGCATGTTCAACTTCTTTTCGTCATCTACAATTATGATCACTATTTTGCTCTTTGGATTCTTCAGCAATCTTTAAATTAGTTTGAAACTTTTCATCCAAAGAGTCCCATAACTTATCAACCTTTGCTAAAATTTCAAAAAAAAATTAGATAAGCAAGGTCTTTCTGTTCACCACTTCATCAAGTGGTGACTCCTCATCACAAAATTGGACCTCTTGTTTTCTGATGGATGGGTCCCTATTATACTCTTCAATAGTCTCATTTTTCCATAGCTCATCTTCTCCCTTTTCTACCTACTCAATTAGCCTTTGGATCTAATGAGTTCTCATTTCAGACAACCTCCCTTGAGCATATACCCCAAGGGTTCTTCTTATTTCTACTCTGAGCCCATCTATGATGTGTCAAAGTTGCTCTCTCTGAGAGTAACCATGGCCAAGGCATCTATGTAAGAGTGAATAGTATCAACCCGTGGTGACATCCAAGGGTTCATGTTCTCCTTGTTTCCAGCCTTGGATTTACCTTCTCAGATTAGACGCTTTGAAGTACATTTGATATTTGTCATTAAATAGCTCCAACATGGTACTCCATCTTTGAATAGATTCCAATTCCAAGGACTAGTACCAGCTTTTAGCATCCTTAATGAGGGTCCTTGGAAAATCTTAACTTTTTGCCACTCATTCTCTATGTTTTGTAAGGCATATGCATCTTGAAAAGCTTGTAGATGTATCTATGTATCAGAATTATATCCCCCCTCAAATCTTGGGATACTATTCATATCTAGGTTCTTGATTTGACTATCCTTCATATGCATAATTGGGATTTTCACTACCTCCACAATATTGAGCATACTTTGGGTCACCAATAAAGGTTCATCATCATCACTGCATTGATGACGTCGATGATGGTTTCAGCCACCCCTTCGATTTTGGTGGTCTTCATGGTCATTTTTATTTCGTCAATCACCTTCATCACAATTATTTCGATGGTGGCTTCCATGAGAACCATCAGATGAAGAGGAATGTTCAAAATTGGATGAAGAGGATGAAGAGGAAGGTGGACTTCCACTACCATCGCAGTGTCTACCACCACTCTTACACTTTTTTTGATCACCATCATTAGATACCTTGTTATTGTAATGTCATCCAAGTCCCTACCTTGGCTATCACTCTTTCTTGAACCTAATTTATGAATAGTTAATCATAGGGTCAAGTTCACACCCTCACCATCAGTAATAGGGGGTGAACAATCTTCATATTAAGAACCTTCCAAGGGAGGATCCTCATTATCCTCTTGATCTAGTAGGAACAAGGGGTTAGTGTAATGTTTCCCCTTTGTGGCTTCATGGAGTGTCTCTTGACGTTTATCTTACGTACATTGTATTTCAATGGTATAATAGTTCTGAGTGTTATATCCATCCACAATGTACTCTTAATGAAGATCTGCTATGCCTAACTTCTTAAGGATTTTAAATAGCATTCCAGGCACAAATCTATCGAGGGGAAAAACAACATTGCCCTTCATATCACACCATCGCATCTGTTCATCCTAATGTAGGATGAAGATTAAGGAGTGGCGAGGTACCCCTACACTCAATCATATGAATACAAGTGTTCACACATGATCCAGTCGAACTCTATAGAAAGACTAGTTGTGGTATCGAGATAGTTACACGTTGATTGTAGTTCGCTGTCTTCCCACCTGAACTAGTATTTACTTGGTCATGTATGGTTTAGTCCAAAGTGAGGCGAATGATGTGATCCTAAACTAGTGCTACTCCTAAAGATAATAGAAAATAAACTTTTGTAAGCTAATAGGTGATGAGAAGCAAAATCTAAACTAGCCTAAGTGCGATGAGCATCTATCCTTAATCATCCATACGCATCTTGGACCTCATGTACTACTTCTGGGATTACCAAGCACACATTATTTAAGCACTCCTAAATATGCTACTGGGTTACCAAGTAGTTACACTTCAATGTTTGTGATTAAGTCGTACTCATTCCGCATTTAATAATAGGAATAGTAAATGATGATAAAGAAATATTAAGTAAGAAAATAATAAATAATAATAACAATTAAACAATTAAAAACTAAGTGAATACTGCAATGATGAAGTAATCTCAATCTTTATTATTGATCATGTGCATGTCCAAGTACGTCACACTTGAATAAAGGTTCCATACAATTACAATCATCACACTACGGGCATGCACTGGGGAAATAACTGCAATGAACTAAAATTTGACAAAAAGACTCTACACTTACACTTACCGACTACCTCATTCTTGTGTACCCAAATTTTTATTTATAGGCTTACACAGGAATCATGATATTGTGTATTCGATATCATTACCCACGCTATGATATTGCATACCTGATATTGAGGATCTAATATCAAGGCCTGGCAGGACATGCTTCATCATACCCCCATGACTAAATAACAATTCATGCTTGAGTCAAACAAAATGAAAATGGGTTCAATTGATTACATAGTGGATAGGTATGGGATTATTGACTAACTAGGAATTACTCATGCTATAGTGTGGAATTAAAACAAAACAAAATTGGGACATAGACACAGAATTTACAAAAAATAAAATTTGTTGGAACTCATGTTGTTCCTAGTAGTGGTGGCTCCTCCATGGGTCTCTTCCCCTTATCTTATGCTCTAGGTTTTGGAAATAGATGTCTCTGAAGAAGTGCCTGGAGCTTTTCTTCATTGGTTCAAGGATCCTATATCATCCATGCTAATGCTCCAATGTTTGATGGAGTTGGCACCTCCCATGGACATGGTAGTTGTAGAAACATTTGATTGGCCTTGACATACCAAGCCACAAATAGCTGTCATTCCTTTTCATAGGCTCTACCTTTATCTTTGTATTCTTGATAGTCTGTGAGTCATCAAGCCAAATCCACCATGACATCCTTCTATCCTTGTAGCTAGTTTTGACCACCTCTAATTTAGAATTTTCCACTTCTAATTTCTGCAACGTCTTCTTGTGTTTAGCAAATTCTATTTCATACTTTGGATAGGTGGTTGCTACCTACTTTTCCAATTCTATTCTCAAGTTTCCTACTGTCAACATGGCCAAGTTGGCATACCATAGGTTTTCTAACTCCATGTATTCTCTAAGATCTTATATCTACAGGTCCCAACTTTTGAGTTCTACTTGGTGGACGAAGGCATAAGTATCCAATATGGCTCCCAAATCAATGTTTTGAGTACTAAGTGTGTTAATGTGGGCTTTGGCCATATAGATTTCTTTTTCTACCACCTATTTATACATTCCCACCTAATCTATGAAGTGCTCCTTGAGTTTCTCATGTCGCTTGGCCTCATTCTGCCATGTGCTTATTTCAATTGCCATCTTCTGATGGATTTCATGTACCTTCTCCATTCAGAGGGTTCTATTTTCTTTGGCCAAGCGATTCATATCTTGGTTGATCCTTATTAATTGTTCTCATAATTGCTAAAAATTTTCTTCAAGAACATTCTTTTTTTCTACTATGGTCAACTGAAGATTTTCGGCAGCGAGGTGTTTATTTTCTTCTTGCAAGGCCTTAAGTGCTTTAGCATGTGCATACATTTGAGCTTATTCCTTAGAAGCATCCCAATCAGCCTTCTCTTTTTCCTCAACCACTTTTTTATTCTCTTCTAGCAATTTATTTAGGTACTCTATCTAGAAAGATTCTAGATAGTCTGCAAGGATGAATTGGGACGGGTGTCACTGTGCAGATTGTAGGGTGATGAGCTTTTCTTGGAGTCTTTCTAACTCCTCCTCTACATGCTTGGCCCTAACTTCTTTCATGACCAACTTCTTTTTTGTGGAGATGAGGTCTGACTAAGTTACTATGACATCTTGAGGAATGTCAAACAAGGACGTCATCACTTTTCCTATCTGCAACAACCAATCTAAAACATCCTCATGCTCTGCAAGAGTCATCGAGAGATCGGCCAAAGTTTGAGCATTGTGTGCTCTTGTAAAATTTGTTGGTGGCACAACACAGACATTAAATGATTCTTTTATGTGATTTGTGACCACTTTTGCTACTCTCGCTACATCTTAGTGCTGCATGACCACTACTATGGCACCTTCCCTAGTTTCTAATTGCACCTAAAAAGATGCAGTAGTCCCAAATATTTGTTGTGACAATGTGATTCCCCTCCTCCTATTTGGATGGATACCTTGCCCTGTGCATGATCAATTGAGACTATGGGTCGTACATCATCATTGATGACCCTGAAGAAATTGGCCTCATCACAACTTCCCTAACTAACCATCTTAGCGATGGTCCTAAGATGGCTCATCAATGATCGATAGTCCTACAGTGGCAATGGTGGCTAGTCTTGCTAGCCTGTAAGTTGTGTGCTAGGCATCGCTTCCTATTCTTGCTCAGGCTCCATTGTCTCACTAGCACTTTTCCTTGGGGTTGGTGGCTTTATTAATTTAATGAATAAAGCATTTTGGGCCTTTTTGGGGATGTCATTGGTGTACCCCAGAATTCCAGCATGTCAGCATAGCTTCCTGATGAGACAGTGGAAGGGCAATGCAAACTTCCTTATCTTATGTTCTTCAAACGGCCTCAAAATTTCTATAAGATATAGATGGGGTAGGTTAGCATTAACCTTTCCCATCAAGATGGCATTTCCTCTAGCTGCATATGTGGCAATTCTATTTAAACCTTTTGTTGAAAAAATGTGATATGTGCCGATTTTGAAGTAGATTCTCTCTTTAAGTGTCAACTCTCCATATGCTTTATCTTCCTTGTCGCACACCCTTTTCAACTATATCCTCCATGCATCAGCATCAAAATGAGTGGACAAGTGAGCAAATTTTAGCCCTGTATTCGAAAGATTTAGAACTTCTGAAGTGGCTTTGGTAGAGAAATCAACAGAAATACCACCAATATCAACGATGGTGCCTTCTTTGTTGTGCCAAAATTGGTACATCTCTCCCAGGTACCAATCACCACTTTCAAAGAGAATAGGCCACAGTGGGAACCCTTTAAGTTGGCCCCTAACTGCTTCAAAAGCAAACTCAGTGAAAGGACCAAAGTTGAGTTCCACAATCACAACTACTCATGTCAACCTTTCATGAGTTGCCTGAACACATTCCGGAGACAACATGAGATGTTGTCCCTATTCAGGTGCTCTGTCGTCTCCTCCTTCAACATGTCCCAATTGCACAGTAACAGGAGGTTCTTGATGGATGTTGAATGATTGTGCCTTCTATCCTATACATTCCTCAAGAGACACCTAGCCTCTACCTCTCCTTGGCCATTTGGATGCACCCTGAGAGGGTCCTCCTTGTTGTCCTCTTTTAGGGGCCATCTACAATCACATGGAGCTATCTATTAGTAAGGCTATTTATAACATTTGATTTATACCTTACTTTCTACCTTAATAAATTCATTTCTTATCTAGTGTGATTCAAATTTAGAAAATTTTATGAAAGTTTAGCCTAAAAGTTTTGATATTGGTCCTAATTTTGATTAGGTGACTCCAAAAAGTAATTTTCATGGTCTAGGTGAAGAGATAAAATTAATTTGGCAAATGATTTTAACATTTTTAAGGTCATTTACCCTTTATGATATCCTTTGGGCAATGATGAATTTCAAAAAAATTATGTGCAACTTCGAGCATACCCTTCCCCCACAACTAAGTTAAACACTCCGAGTTTAGACAGGTTCGATTGGAATAAGAATCGAAGCATTAATAACCAAGATATGGAAGTTGGAATGATAGGTGCTCAGAGTGTGAGAATTTTTGGAAGAAAATTTCAACAACTTCCCTTGCATGAACAGTGAAAATGACATTGACGTGTGTGGTGGGATCCCTATATATAGTTTTTATAGATGCGATATCGTATACCCGATAGCGTGGACCCGATATCGCATTAGACCCAATATCAAGTATCCAATATCATGTCCTTTTGAAAATAGGGTATTTGGAAAAATTGATGAATTTTCAAATTTCCAAGGTCAACAATGAAGGATTTAAGGTTAATTTGAAAGGTCTAGGGTAACATTGAAGAGACCTAAGGGCACCAAAGATGTAATGAGGTGGAATCTGGCAATGAAGTTCATGAATAGGATGAGGAAAAAGGACATGTTGTGGTGCATACGAACGTTGGAATTTAAAATGATGATAAAAGAAAAGATTATTGTAGTAATGCAATACTTGGAGGGTATAAAATGATGTGAGGATGATGTGAAATGAGTCTAAATTACAAAAATTATGCAAGTGGGTCCTCCCCAAAGTAGGTTTCTACCTATCATGCCCTTACGTAACCACACCTAGAAATTTTCGTAGGCACTAAAAGGATTAAATGTAATCCATACCAGTGCAACAAAACACACACACATGTAAGTACCACCATGATGGGATATGAGTTCAATGCTACACAAGACACAAGTCAAAAATTCATGAACAGCAAGATGAGGTGAATTGTAGAAGGAATTCCAGAGATCGGGACATGAGGTAACTGACCCAGGGCGTAATGAATCTTGAGTGTAGGGCATGATTAATGTTTCATTAGCCCATCACTCCAAAATCAAGACCAAGTCCATTGCTCTGATTAGTGACATCGCATTGTTTCATCCAATGATGGGCAACCATAAGAGAACCATGATAGCAAGGCATACGATCACTTGGCATTTTGTCCAAGGGAGAAGTGATTTGGAATTTCTCTACAACACATTTTTTTTATCTTTTTTTTCTTTTTTTTTCTTTCTAGTCACTTTAGCACTTTTTCCTTTCCAACAATGAACTGGAGAAGCCACCAACCTTTAGGCATGGGTGCATGTCTTTCCAATGGGACCCTTGGAAGAATATTGAGTTTCTTTATTAAGTGTCTTTATTACTCTTACTCCCATTTTTTGTTAGATCTACAAAGATCTTAGTACAACCAAGCTGCATGATAGCATCCATGGATGTCACCAAAAAGAATCCACAAGTCCCCTTGATGTCACACCCTAGCCATTCCCTCTTAGTCCATGATTTTTCATTCTGGGCATAATGAGCACAAAATTACTTTTAAGTTTTCATGATGACAAGAATATCATCATATCCAAAGTAGAACCTCTTATTAATAAAATGGTTGGGTAGATGTGGTGGGCTCACTATCCAAATAATTAGTTACCTAAGACTTGATAGCATAGAACAACACCTCAACCAATGAGTCGCATGAGTATTTTATTCATAGATGAGATTACCCATAAAAAGATAAAAAGATAAACAATAAATAAAAAGATAAAACAACAAATGGAAAGATGAAAAACTGGAAAAAATTTGTAAAATTAAAGAAAAGGAAAAACATTTATTAATTCGGCTCATTAGAATGGAGGATATCCCCCATAACTAACTTTTGATCATGGTGAGAATTAATAACTGTAAGGTTTGGATCCAAGAATTTTGGGAACATTGGAGTCTGGTCACATCCAAACCACTAGGTATTCTTTGATGTGGTGGTTGGAATATACCCAAATTGCAATTCACACACTTGATTAAAGTAGGCATAGTGAGAAAATTATAAGATGTGGTTAATTGATAAGGAGTTGACCCACCATGGCACCCGTGACCATAAGATGGTATGCAAGGATCAGTATGTCTCCCTATGTGGTTATATTCATTAGGTCACATGGTAGTTGGAGTATTGATTGGTGGCCTCGATAAGGTAACAGGAGGCATTTTGTTCGAGGAGGCAGATGCATCACAACGTTGAACTTGCACTAGGTTGGAGGATGCAGTGGTTTCAGAAGTGTGTTGTCTCTTTCTTTGGTTGTTTCTAAAGAAAGGATGCTTTCAACATTGTGGAGGACCTCCATTGCTATTAACTGTAGCAACACAAGTAATGTTCATGGGTTGGTGCTATGGTGGAAAACCTTCTAGCACAATCGGTGGTGATGTAGAAGGAAGTGAAGGGTGAGAATATTGAGGGCAAGGAGAAGTGCAAGGAACATGAGAGGATATGGTTTGGTAGTACTTAGGAGAATGATAATGATGTGATGAGATAGAGGATGTAAATCTAGTTGGAGAAACTAGATGCTGAAACTGATAAGCGCTTGGGTTCAGATGGTATNCATGTGAATGTGACAATATTGGGCATTGACCTTTGGGGTGATCATACAGGCAAATGTTACATTGATACATATGATTAGCAGTTGAGTTCTTATCCTAATTCTCTTCAACCCTTCTTTCTAATTGTCTAGTGGTCTTCTATCCTATTTCTTGCTTCGTCATGGTTCTACCTCTAATAGTATTGGCATATTCTCCACATCTTTCATGTATCCATTTTGTCATCTTATTGATCTTTGCCTCAATTTCATCTAGTGATTATAGTATTGGCAAAGATGATTCCACCTACTTGAAGTGAGTTGATTTCTCCTCTTCATAATCATGGACCTTTGCTATTTTGAGATTTTGGTCCTGTTGAGAGCTTTCAACATTCTCCCATTTAGTCATTTCTCCTTCTTCTTTTGCTACCCGCTTAATAAGCTCTTGGAATTAGTGGATTTGTAGCTCGTAGAGTTGACCTTGGGCATACATCCCTAGGGTCTCCCTTGTTTCATTACAGAGCCCATCCAAGATGTGGTACATTAACCTTTCCTTGGAGAATCCATGCCCGAGGAAATTGTTTAACAATGAATAGTATCTTTCTAAGGTCATGTTCAAGGGTTCATGTTTCCCCTATTTCCATTCTTGGATTTGTCTCCTCAAGAATGACACTCTTACATAGGTTTGATATCTTTCATTGAAGAGTTCTACCATTGTCAGCCAATGTTGAATTGATTTTGTTCTTAAGAACCTGTACCATACTTTTGCTTGGCCAACGAGTGTCATAGGAAAGAGCTTAAGTTTTTTCCACCCATTATCAATATTGTTCCATACACAGGAATCATGGAAGGCTTGTAAATGATGTTGTGGATCTAAATCATAGCCTCCTAAAAACTTGGGAAAGTTATTTAAATCAAGCTTGGGTAGACGGCTTTCCTTACAATGCCTGTGGGATATTTGAATAGCCTCTTGTATATGCATTAGGCTCTTAGTGGCCAGCAGGGGTTCATCATCACTAGGTAGGTTATGAATTTGTGAGTTGACACAATGTTGTCTTCATTTATGTACATTGAAGACCCCTGCATAAGATTGAGTACTCCAAACTTCATCTTCTTCATCATATAATTCATTAGTTCTCTAATGAATTGCCTTACTAGTTGTTGCGTTATCATAGTCTTGTGAGAGAGACATTGTTTGAGAATTTGTGTGTGACTTATTTGCAATTACTTTCTTTTTAAAAGGTATATCATCAAGGCTTCATTATAGCGATCTTAGATGATGTAACTAATCTAAATAACTAGCACCATCCCTAGCAACGACGCCAATAATGAGTAGTGAGGTACCCCTACACTCAATCATACGAATACAAGCATTCACGCATGATCTGGTCAAACTCGATAGACAAACTAGTTGTGGTATCTAGATAGTTACACATTGATCACACTTCACTATCTTCCCACCTAGACTAGTATTTACTTGGTCACATATGGTTTAGTCCAAAGTGAGGCGAATGATGTGATCCTAAACTAGTGCTACTCCTAGAGATAATGGAAAATAAACTTGTTGTAAGCTAATAGGCAGTGAGAAGCAAAATATAAACTATCCTAAGTGCAATGAGCATCCATCCTTAATCATCCGTACACATCTTGGACCTCATGTACTATTTTTGGGATTACCAAGCACACATTACTTAAGCACTCCTAAATATGCTACTGGGTTATCAAGTAGTTACACTTCAATGTTTATCATTAAGTCGTACTCATTCCAAATTTAACAATAGGAATATTAAATGATGATAAAGAAATATTAACTTAGAAAATATTTGGGAAATAATTGAGAACAATTAACAAATAATTGAAAACATTGAATGCATAAACAAAAGAGCTAATCTATGCAAAGTGCTACAAGGTTTATCAAAAAGCTCGTCTGTATTGCCGCACATAATATCATGCTCAGGTACAACATGCTTAAATAAAGATTCATACACTCAATGACTCCTGCTGCGAGCACTCAAGGGAAAAGATTCTAACTTTTGAATGGAAAAAATGCAAGAGATTTGCTACTACTAAAATTTGGATTCCCCATAAATGCGGCTAGTAAGCACATATTTATAGGTGATGGATAGACACTACATTGACAAGGCCTCATCAATGTAGGGCGAGATGCATTGACAAGGTCTTGTTGACGAGGCCTCATCAATGCAACCAACCAACAACAACACATCAACCCTCAATTAACCCTTCAAAAGTAAGTAAGGCATATTAAAATTTCCTCAAACTTGACTTAGTCAATGCTAAGAATTTTCTTACTATGGTAGTAGTAGTAGCTTGATCTTTTCCTTTTTTCATATTGGTATTCAATTTCTAGTTCTTATTTTGATTGTTTTTTTATATCCCTACTCATGATTTTGAACAATTTGCACTTGAAGTGTTCTTCACTGCAAGTGAAACATAAGAATCAACTTCTCTTGGTGGGTGTCTATTCCATCATTGCTTGTTGGAGAGTTGTAGTTCATACTTAATTTCATTCCTCATAGCATTAGTAATTCTATATGTTTCATTGACTATTTTTGGATTATGGGCATGTGTTTGGGAATGCAATTGAGTATGTAGTGCACTAATAAACTTTAAAGCCAATTCACCCTCTTCCCAATGGCTTACATAATAGGAAAGCTCATAGAACTTGTTATAATAATCATCCATGGATTGTCTACCTAATCTTAATGATTTGAATTACATCTTATGTATCTTAAGAAAATAATCTAGTACAAATTTTTATTCAAAATCTCTACAAAATTTAAATCAACCTGTAATCAATCTTTGGCATCTCAATCCATTCCACCATGTTACTATAAGTCCACTTAAGTACAAAGAAACTCCCTCTTAATGGTCCTAACTCAATAAGTTTAACATGCCAAAATAATTTTTAATAGTATTGAGCTAATCTTTCACCTTGACACTAGATCCATAGGCTCCATCATAATAGTAAGTTTTACCTTGTTGGCATGAACCTAGGTTAAGGATTCTCTTGGTGAACTTTTTCAATTTCAGTAATCCTCCCCTTTAGATTCTACTCCTTGACCTTGTGATGAAATCTCGATACCTTGATGTCTAATAGGTGGGAATTTCTATTGATAATGATCCCTAGAATAATGTTAATTTGATCTTAATGATAATTCCTTGATGGAAATTAATTTTGTTTATGATCTCTAAGTGCACATTGATTTTGATTGGAAGGTTGGATCAAATGATCAATTAATTATTTGATGGAATCTGCAAAGGAATTTATCTTCCCTTAAACTTCTGACCATTTTCCTTTCAAACTATGGGAAAATTTCTAATCTCTTTCAACATATCTTTCATTTTTTTCCTAAACCCTTGGTTTGATTAATGAAGTTCCTCTTGGATGCCTCTAATCTTATTAATCTATTGTTCAAGAGCATTCCTCTAATCATTAACTTGGGACTCCATGGTTTGTCAATGTATTGTGAGTTTTGAACATTAATAAGCTAAAGAGACAAGGTAAGTTGATTATTCATTGGCCTCTATAGCCCTTTTTATGAGTTTTGAAGAGGTTAATTGTTTCTAGAAGAGGTTAAAACTACCATGAACAAAATATGACTAAAAATAATAACTTTAAAAATTAAATTTTCGACTTCTGTAGGTTGAATTTGACTATTCCATTATGTTCAAAAGGTTAAAATATGTTGAAAACAACTCTTGTTAATTAGACATAAAAGTTAAAAATTATGGTCATTTAAAGTTGTGAAAAATTTTCATGCATTTCAAGACTTACAAAGAGATCATGCATCCTAAGCATGCTTAATTACAAATTTTTTTTTCAATTTGCTACCACTATGTCAAATTTCCTCCTTTGTTAATCTTTTCACATTTTTATACTTCAATTTTAAGCTTTGATTTTGATGTTTTGTTATTTTTTTGAAATTCCCATCAATTGATAAAAAATTTAATTTTTCCATCAATTGACAGAAATTTTTCCCATTACCAAAAAGCAGGGAATTATGATGCCATCTGTCATCATTAGCTAAGGGATGGTAGGGAATCACAGGCGCTAATGATGGTCATGTAAGGAAAGGAATCTTGGCATTGATGGTGGTAGTGGGAGGTAAGGAATCCCTATGGTGCCCATTGAAGGTAGGAAATCCTAGTTTTAATGGTGCTATAGGCAACCATGGTAGCTGAGACCCTCACAATTCTATGATGACATTAACGATGATGACAATAGCAAGAACAGCAATGGCAAAAATGGTAGGCATGACAACAAACAATAGTGCAAGTTGCAAGGGACAAGAAAAATATCATTTTTTCTTGTTGGTGGTTAAGGCCACAAGGTCACATGGATGTCAAAGCTTTTGTGGCAGCTTGGTCAACCATAGCTGGTGATAAGCTACCATTGTTGGTGGTGGCCAACCATGATGCCTCTTGTACAGTGCAGCAAGCCATGCCACAACCAAGCCATGGTTAATCATGATACCCAATGGCAGCTTGCCCTACCCTACCCTAGTGTATAATTAAATTAAATTTTAATTAATTATAAATTAATATACATACTTTGCTACTTAATAAGTTACCCTAGTGGCTAGCTGTACAATGTTTAAGACTTGGGTTTGATAACCCATAAGACAAAAGTTTAATTCCAACCCCCAAAAGTTTGGAACAATAATAAAAATTTAAAAGTTAACATTTACTTTTCTAAAGTTAAATTTTTAAAATTTTAATTAATGGCATGATAAACGTGATATCTCACGAATTATGCATCAAATTCTAATGTAATTAGTACCATTGGAATCATCTCAAAGAACACTGCGCATTGGAATCATAATATCTCTAATTTACTAATCCTCTCAATGATTA
>MNCI01009719.1:128959-158943 GCA_015680685.1 Gnetum montanum
TAAAATTAATTAATAATTAATTACCTATTATCTTAAGCTTTAATTGTGCTTTTCTCTAATCACCTCCATCTTCAATTGTTACTAAGGTTTGTAGATCCTCTCTATAAATTCATGAAAAAGAAGGTTTTCTTTTTGCTCCTCATCTTCAAATCAACGCTTTTGCATAGTAGTTGTAGAGATTTCTTGGCATAGAAAGTTTATGATATGGCTTCTTCAAAGCATTCTAGTCAAGCTTCTTCTACCACCTTAGGTAGTGCAACTTCCGTTTCTATTATTTTGCATCAAAATAATGCATTTGATGCCACCAATCTAGTTCATAGTTTGTTAGAAGTTGAGGTTTTTAAGTATCTCAAAAATTTTAGTTTGTTTAAGATTTTAGTTTCATCCCATTTTTAAAACTACTCACTGTAAGGATGTCATAAGGCAACAATGCAATATTTACCATCTCTAGGAAAGTTCTCTTTTGAAAATGACTTTTGGAAGATTAGTAATTAATCCTACTATCATTTGAACAATTTTAGATTTTCACACTAGAGCAAATCCTTTTGTACCTTACATGTAATTCACAAATTTCAAGCTTTTTTCCAAAGTTGGCCCCTCCTATTTTTCTACCTTAAATCTTACCATGGAGCTTGCCCCTACCACTAAGAGAAATCCTAGAAACCTGTATACTATATGTTTTATGCCCTTAATTTTGTGTTATGATGCTTCTAGTAATAGCCTCCATTGTTATGATCCTTGTCTATACCCTAATTTTTTGTGGAAGAAACAGTTGTGAGGACTTGAATTGAAGGTTCCAAAAAAGGTCAAGAAGCTCTTACATAGGCATGTAATCTAGAAGGGGTTGATGAGATATAAAATTTTGGATTTTATTTATATATTTTTGGTATTTATTAATTATTTCTCTTCATGGTATTTATGTGCTAGTGCACTCTAGGCTACAAACTAAATTAGGAGGAGATGCTAGAGAATAAAATTCAAGAAAGAAGAAGATAGTGATAATGAAACCTAGTTCCAAGATTTGTTATCATGTATTTTAATACTTCTCCTTTTCATGTTGCTCCCATATTGATGAGACGTGGATTGCACAAGCTGCGATATCGCATATGCGATATCGCGGCCGACATGATATCGCATCCTTCCCTACAATATCGCGTACGCGATATCGCGGTCCGCCACCAAATCTNAGAGTTGAAAATAGATTCCCCATGGAAATTTGATTCTATGCAAACTACTACCCCATCACAAAACTCTCCTCAATTATAGTCTCTACAAGTGACTTCAATGAAGGTTCTAACTCTATCTAGAAGTCCACAAACTGTATTAGCATTCTTTATTTCCATACCCCTTTCTATCAACATGACTCCCTCAATTATCATCAAGGGATCATCCTACTTCTTAGGACAAATGGTGGTTGTTGTAGAAAAGAATCTTATTCTTCTTCATAGTCTTAGTGCTTGAATTACTAAGAATACTCTGCACTCTATTTGTAAGAAGTTATATCACTTAAAGGAGTCCAAATCGTGTGACTTCAAAAGTGATTATGAGTTTGTGCAAGCTAGTGGTTCATCAGCATTTCAGTCATAAGTATTAGAAACTTAGAAGAGGGGTTGAATAAGTTTCAGCCAATAAGAACCAATTTTTGTACAATAGATATACATGGTTTCCCAACTTGGATACGTCCATACTTGTAGAGTAGAATCCTTGCACACATTTGGACTTTGTTCCTTAAAATGTGATTTCAAGGATACCATACACTTTACAAAGTCTTGAGCTCTACTAGGGGTGTTTTTTCTCAAAAACACATCCAACCCCTCAAGGTCCTAACAAGCTCAAAAGATGTCTTTTCTCAAGAAGGACATCCAAACCCTTAGGGCTTACAATAGAAGATAAAAAGATCAAGGAAGAATATAAACTACACTTCTAATTCTTTGTTTTTTGGCTCAATAAAAAATAATAGTTTAACAAATCATAGAGAAACGAAGTTCAAAAAAATCTCAAAATATGTATACAACGGTTGCTTAATTACATGAACAGGGTATCACTTTTTTTATATTCTTATCGACATCATATTTCTATTGGAATTTGAATAATGGCTAGAAATGGTTATTTGATACATCTTCCATGAGATTGAGATGTCTTATTGGCTTTTTCCATCTTGCAAGTGAATCATCTCATTTATCTCGAGACTCCTTAGGTGAGATGTCTTGACTTATTTTGGGATGTCTTAACTAAGATGTCTTCCCTCAACTTGAGATGTCTATTATTTTGTAAAGACATCTTGCCTGAGACTAGAGCTTCTCAACAAAGATGTCTTGCAATAGAATGAGATGTCTTGGTAGTCTCTAGGATGTCTTTTATGAAATTTAGGCATCATACATCCTTGTGATTTTTTCCAAATTCTTGAAATTTCTTATTGGACTTTAGTATCCTAGTTCATTAATTCATGTTCTTGTCTTGGTCTCCTTAATTATTCTTTATGAACCTTACTTAGACCTATAAGATCTCACAAGCACACTTCCAAAGACTCCATTTTTCAAGAGTTTGACATACCAAAAGGTCAACAATCTCCCCTTTTTTAGTGATGTCCAAAACTTGAGAAAATGGGTTTCTACAAGTACGTACACACACACGTGCACATGCACGCACAAACACACACACATAATTTATAATATGTAATAAATTTAAAAAAATAAAATCATATTGAAGCAAGAATGGGAAGGGATGATGGATTAAGATTAACAGTTACTCTTCCTTTAGCAATGGTTTTAAGAACTAATAAGAATAAGTCACATTAAAAGTTTGTTCATGTCTATCTATAACATGCATTTCATATGCTTTGTATACACATAAAAGATGCTATAATATGAAAGATAACTATAAAACCATTGATATTATATAATCATACCATGTAACAAAGAGTCATGAGATCTCCACATAATGCAAAAGTTGAACACTACATCATATAACATAGATACTGAAGTTGCTATATATATAAACATTATGGTCAAATTCTCCCCCTTCTTGGACAACACCCAAAAGGAAGTCAACACCAGCCTCTTAACCATTGACTTTAGCATCATCATCAAAATTGAATGTATCATGAGTAGGCCTGTAAGTTTCTTCCTCATCATCATCATTACTAGTACTAGACCAAGAGATTTGCTGACTATCATCATCATCAAAGGCTACTATAATTGGTCCTTGTCTAGGATGAAGCTTCACCCTAAAGTAAGAGGATGGAAGAGGATTATCATGAGATGGAGCTTACCTAGAAGATGATGAAGTAGCTCTACGCTGATAAGTTTTGGGAACAGCTTGTTTCCAATGTGTTGCTACACCAAAAATGTTGTTCATGGCCTATTGCTCAATGGATTGTAATTCATCATCACTCCTAAAATGTTTGGAGAGTCTTTTAGAAGACTCCCCCTATACAGATGCATTTGGTATTGGCAACTCAATGTGAGGGATGGGCTCCCCATAGGCATGTGATGGTGCACCTAATAGTTCTCCAGAATCTAATGCATTTCTTAAATCATATGCTTGAGATGGCTAGAACTTGCTAGACACTATCCAAGGTGGACTCACAATCTCCTTAAACTAAAGACCACTAAGAGGAGGAGAAGACTTGCTAAATCCATTCTCTAGCAAAGGTAAGAAATATTTCTTCCAATCTTTCCCATTTTTTTGGCAATGGAGTGTAAGACCTTCTTTAAGGAAGATTCTACTCAAGAACTAATAGACTTTGACCACCTAAGTTAAGCTACTACTCATGGTGGAGAATATGCCTTTCTCCTACATGCCTAAGATGATGAGGGATCTGTGGATTATATAATATGAGTTGTACTCCTCTTCTTAGAGTACTCAATAAGACTCATTTTCCTTTTCAAAATGGGAAGATCTAAAATGAAAACACCCACCTCACACACAAGTAGACTAATAAGAAAGGGGTGTCCATGGATGCACTCTCGAGTACACATGCCTAACATATCCCTAAAAATAGTATGCTCCAAATCTAATGGTTATCTTATTAGCAAGAAATATAGCACAAATACTTGTCATGGTAGCAAATAATTGTAACTCCCTCCTTTGACTATGATATTATACATCACAATGAGTGAAAGGATAGAAGCATCTTGACACATCTAATATCTATAAACTTTCCCATGTCTTAGAGAAATTGAGCTACCAAAAATTGCATCACAAAATTCATCGTATATGACAGGAATGATACCATTAGTAAAAATATCATCCATAGTATGAATAACAACCCTATGGACATCACCACTAGAAACCCTAAGTAAAGCATTGATAACTTGAGGGGACACTTCAAGGAAAACTTCCCTAACTACAGAAGTAAAAGCTCCAACAAAAGAATTTACAACAATAATATCACTAAAAAATTCCCACACCAACACTTCAAGAATACACACAGTCATAAAAATGATTGTTGCCCATCCTATAGTCTCAAAATATGATAACAACACTTGTTGATAATAATAATGGAAGTTTAGATTGTGTTTAGATATAATAAACACAAAGAGATTGTTCTCAAACCTGTTCTGAGCATTTGTTGAATGTTATATGGGCTTATAAGAGCTAGATTTTCTTGATGATGCTCTTTTAGTATCCTTGGACTTGTGTAAAGGAAACATTGAAGTTCCTATCTTTTTATGAGCCATGGAAACCAAGCCAAAAAGACTAGAGTTGTAGTAAAAAGAAAGTCTTAGTCAACTGAGGTGGGATGTCTATAACTTGAAATGAGATGGAAAAATAGAAAAATATTGGTAGATTTATATAGGAAGACATCTTTGAGAGGATTTATAGTTTGCATGAGACATCTTGAAGAAAAGTAAGATGTTTGGCCTGAGTTGGGTTAAAAATCAATTAAGATTTGTTAACCTTGGTTGGAACATCTCAGCTAAGACATCTTCACAAAGATGTCTATACTAAGACATCACTCCAAAATAGTGAGACATCTTATCTGGGTATGTATGTTGTCCTTAGAGCATATGAGACACAGAGAATGGAAAATAATGTGAAATCTTGAAGAGTCTTGAAGGATGCTACCAAGCACAATAATAACTAAGGAAAACCAAGAACATGAGACACACCTTAGTTATACTTTCTTTAGGTTATAAACAATAAAATTCATACTACAAGTAATGTAAGTCAAGGAGTCATACTCACCAATACTCACCTTGCTTGCTTTAGGAGGTTGCTTGCTTCATTAAGTTTATAATGAGCTCATTCTTTGTAGAGTCCCTCCTTTGTTGTTATCAAATGTCTACATCTCTTGATCCCAAGATGCTTGTTTATGCCATTTTTTCTCATTAATAGAAGTTGTTCTATGATTTTTTTCTATATCTCCATTGCTATAGTAAAGCAAAATATGTTTAGTCATTTCTTTCTCATGCTTCACAGGCCTTCAAACCTATTTATTTTGCAAGACATGCTTCTATTCTTCTTTTGATAAGACAAAGTGGTTAAATTATAACATCTTAATCATATGTGATAATGTGATTGTATATGTCCAAATTATCCATGGTAATGGCAAATAATTTTTCTTATTCATGCTGATTATTCAAACTTGGGTGTGTACCTCCATTTAGGTGAAATACTTGTACATATGTCACTATGAGAATCTTTTTCCATTTCTCTTTTGATGTGTAATAACTGAGGCATCTCGAAATCTTCAATAAGCTTAACACCACTAGGCCTTATACCCAATAGATCTTCGCTTATCTACTCATAAGATTGAGTTAAATTTTGAGCCTCAACCTTTATATCTGAGTTTTTCTTTTTAAAAGAGGATCATTCAGTATAGATTTTGGTTATTTTAGCATCCTTGCTATGTAAAGCTTTCTTTATTTTGATGCATAAATTTTGAAAAGAAATAATTGCTTCACATAGCATGTTATACCTTTCCTCGATGTTGCTTTTAGGTTATTTGAAATTCTCCATGGATTTTCACTTATAAGAGCCATGCAAATAAGATGAGAGTTTTTTGATGGATCATCAATTTCTTCTTTACTATACTCATCATCATAGCTCATGTAGATATTTTTAATCTCCTTATCTTCTTGAATTGATTCCTTCTTTGGTAACATGCTAGCACTAAGACATTTAAAGGCCACATGATCTCTTCCACCACATATCCAACATTCTATAAAAGAAATATCAAAATTAAAGTTTCTAGGTTGCTTACCTTTTACTTTACCTTTGCTATCCAATTGATTGTAACTTTTTCCTTTCCTTTACTATTAAGAGAGCTAGTTCATCATCACTATTTGCATCATAATCAAACAATGCCTTTTCTTTTAAAAATATTTTAAGTGCCATAGGTTTTTCTTTGATGACCCCTTGACTAATGAGATTCATTTCATATGCTACAAGAGCACCTTGCAATTCTTCAAATTTAAGAATAGAGAAATGTTTAATTTCTTCCATGGAAGTGATTTTGGGTCTAAATTCAGAGAGTATAGTTTTAATCATTTTAATGATGACTTCACTCTCAAGAAACTCTTTCCCTATACCTTTAATGGTAACTATCAAATCATTGGTCCTAGACAAATAATCTTTAATTCTTTCACCTTCTTTCATTTTCAATTTATCATATTCAAAATGCAAGACTATGAGTTTGGATTACTTCACCACTAAGGTTCCCTCATAACTGACTTCTAAAACTTTCCAAATCTCTTTGACAGTTTTACATCTAGCTATTCTATTACATTTAGGTTTGCTAAGAGCACAATAGAGACAATTCCTAGCCTTTGAATCAAACATACACTCTTTTTTGTCATCATCAGATCACTTACCTCTTGGTAGTGTAATGTCTGTAGAGTTATCGATGAAATGAGTGTATCCTTACATGATGGACTACCATACTTCAAATTCCATGGATTCAAAAAATCCTTGCATCCATGATTTCTAGTATGTGAACTTAATCCCATCAAACATTGGTGGCTTACTATAAGATGCTTCCTTCATAATTCACTCTTGAGTTATTACACTTAATCTAGGAGTACCTTACTCCAATACCACTTGACGATCAACAACTTAGAAGGGGAGTTGGATAAATTCCAACTAATAATAACCAACTTTTTCACAATAGATGTACATGGTTCCCCAACTTGGGTAAATCCACCCTCACAGGTCGAATCCTTGTGCACTTCCAAACTTTATTCCTAAAAAATGTGATTTCAAGGATATTAAAACCTTTACAAATTATTGAGCTCTACTAGGGGTTTTTTCTCTTAGAAACACACCCAACAAGCTCAAAATATGTCTTCTCTCAAGAAGCACATTTAACTCCTGAGGGCTTACAATAGGAGATAGAAAGATCAAGAAACAATATAAACTAAGCTTCTGATTTCTGGCTTTTTGGTTTAACAAAATAATAAATAATTTAGCAAATGATAGAGAAGTAAAGTCCAAAAAAAATTTAAAATATGTATACAATTATTTCTTAATCACATGAATAGTGCTTACAATTCCCAAAAGGGTATCACTCTCTTTTATAGCATTGTCAACATCATATATCTGTTGGAATTCGTACAATGGCTAGTTGATATGTATTTCATGACCATGAGACATCTTGCTAGATTTCTATATCTTACAAGTGAGACATCTCATTTTTCCTAAGACATCTTGGGTAAGCCATCTTGACTTGTTTTGGGATGCCTTAACTAAGATGTCTTGCTTGAGACATCTTTCATCAACTTGAGACATCTATTATTTTGTAGAGACATCTTGTATGAGACTAGAGCTTCTCAGTAGAGACATCTTACAAAAGAATAAGATGTCTTGGCAGTCTCCAAAATGTCTTCTATGGAATTTAGATGTCTTACATTCTTGTGATTTTTTTCCAAATCCTTGTAGTTTCTTGTTGGACTTTAGTATCCCATTTTGTTAATTCAATTTTTTATTTTTGTCTTGTTCTCCTTAATTGTTCTTTATTCACCTTACTTAGACTTGCAAATTCTCACAACCACACTTTCAAAGACTTCATTTTTCAAGGATTTGACATACCAAAAGGTCAACAATGCCATCCCCAATGATGCTTCAAAGGTCAATAGATCTTAGAGGAACTAGAGAGTACTATTTACATGGCTTGACACTTGCATAATCATAAGCAAATTTTCTTGATTAAAAACAATTAGCTTCATGTGAGTAGTGAATTCCCTTATTTTCCTTTTCCTTCTCTCTTTTCTTTATATATATATAGAGCAAGGAGAAGGAATGGCAAGAGGATGTGGCACAATGGATACTTCAAGTCAACCTATTAGAATCTAAACTTGAAAGGGTTGACAAGGCAAAGGTTGCTACTAAAAGTGTTACAAAATACATTCGGTAACTCTATGATGGCTTGACTAGATGTCAGGATGTACTTGAAAAGGATGATGCCACCAAGAATGGGTGTCTTAAGCATAGGTTGCCAAATATCTCTTTCAATCTTTAAAATTGGATGTCTAATTCACCTTGTGTTCACCATGTTCATACTTCTTTCCATATTCCATCTTCTTTTTGTTGAAGTACTCTCTTTCTTATATTAAATAAAAAAACATTAGTGATGTTTTTCTTTCTTTAATCTACTTTCAAATTCTAGACCATGGTTTTCTTTGATACTAAATGTGACATCCCATTCCTATATTGATGAATTCAATTTTTCATTGCATAGAATCATCATTTAACATGGAAATAACCTGGATCATTCTTTTTAAACAAAAAATATTGCAAGATAATAAATTGAATAGAAAAATAACAACAAAACTTTATTAATGAAATTTTTTTAGGTACACTATCAATGACCCTGGGTTATCTTCCTATGACACTTAAGACCCTTATAGGTAATCTAGCGATCATAGTTAGGCCATTAGATTGAAGGGGTGATCAATCCCTTCCTATCTCACTTCACCTAGCTCTCATTACTCTCCAATCTAGCTATGTAACTCCATGCTAATACACCTCCAAGCCTAACCTTAAATGTCATTGGTCAAACCCATCCCTGAGGAGTACCATGAATAGTCACAACTCTTCATAACAAAGCAAACCTTCTTCCAAAGGTTAATTACATAGTTAATAATACAATTCTACCCATAATAAGGGATGGAACATTACAATCTAGAGGTCATGAAATTTTTTATACAAAAATATTATTTCTTATTGACTATTTCATGTTTTTTCTTTAGAGAGAGTAGTCTTATTCTCTTTCTAAATAATGAAACCTTTAGTACATAGTAAAAACCTCCATGAATTCTTTTGAATCAAGGAAAGGCCTAATCCCTTTCCTAACCAAGAGAGAAGATTTTTTAGGATTAATTACAAGGTTAAAAACTTAAAAAATCATCTCAAATCCATTACCTTTTCTTTTTAATTTCTAAAACTTTTCTCTTTATTTCTTTAGAATTCTTTAAATGTATCACATTAGCTATAAGTCTTAGGATGTATCTATAGTCAAATTATTTTAGATTCTAATCATTTTCTATTTACTTATGATATGATGTACTCTAAATTTATTATATTATTTATTGAGCAAGAGCCAAAGACTTAAGCCCTATTATTATGATTCAGCAATCACAAGTTTAAGAGTATGCATGAACTTTTGTAGGAGGAATCAATGCTATTTGAGTTAGAGTAAATAGGCCAAGCAATATACCATGTACTGAATAGTAGTGAGTATAGGAGAGATATGAACTATAGGTTTTCCAGATTAGTTATTATAGAGGTAGTAAGACTATATTGTTATGATTTAGCAATCATAGGTTCAAGATCTCATGATAAGGTGTAGTAGAATAGCTTACTTTATTTTCAATGATAAGGGGTAGCAATCGCCTTTGTTCCTTCCCTATGTTTGTGTTTGCAGGTTTTAGGCTTGAAGAAGAGAAGACATCTTGACTAAGACTTGTGGTTGACATAAGATATCTTGGAGCTAGAGAAGACATCTTACTTAGTCTGCAATCTTCTCAAAGAAGACTTCTTGTAGGAGGGAAGACATCTTGCTCAAGACATTTTCTGCTAGGAAGAGACATCTTGTCAAAATAGGAGACGTCTCTTCTAAAAGCTAGTTTTAATAGAAGATGTCTTGCTAAGGCCAAAGACAACTCGTATAGCTAGGGAAACTTCCAAAATCACCTATCCCAATTTACAAAACAACCAATATAAATTGGATAAGGATGGAAGTAGCTAGGGATAAGGTGGGAAGACCATGAAAACATCTGAAGAAACTCAAGTTGAGTTGCAGGAAGGATTCCAGGTTTCTCATCTTTTGGTTATCCATAAATATTGATGTAATTCATAATTTTTGGAGAGATAATGATTGAGAAGAGAAAGTTATACGATGAACTTGAAAAAGGCATGGGAGAGCACATTGAGTAAGTGCATAGAGGTTGTAGCTTCAAGGCCAATTATGTAGACCTATGTGTTCTAGTCTTGCTTGTAGGTTGAGATCTCATTCCCAAGCTATGGGAGAATCTCTTTATTAGTTGTGTCTTGCATTAAAAATAGTCATTGTATGGTTCTAGAGCCTCATGCTCTGCAATATCATTTGAGTGTAAAATATTTTGGATGTTTGTGAGTTTTGACAATCCTATTGTAATCTTCTAAAATATTAATTAAAGATAGCTAGTTTTTTTTTTCTAGCAAAAAATTTTATCTTTCATAGTGATGAGTAGCGAGTATTCCCTATGTTTGACCATACAAATCACAAGTTTTCATGTGCAATCTAATCAAATTCCATGGATAGAACTAGTGTGGTATCTAGATCATTAACTATTGATCGTAGGTCCTTATCTTCCCACTTGAACTAATGGTAGCTTCATCATGTATGGTTTAGTTCAAAGTGAGACATATGATTATGATATTGTGTAGCTATGGCACAGTTATATGAAATTGTGAAAATTAATAATTTAATTAATCTAACTAATAACAAGAAGATAAATCCTAGACTATCCTAAGAACATGAGTGTACATTCCCAACTTTCCATACACGTCTTCAACTCATGTACTCACTGCTAGGATTATCAAGTGTTATGCTACTAGGTAAACCAAGTAAAAAACACTACTAGGATTACCAAGTGAATAAGTCTTTATGCTCTAAATTGATCATGCTTATTCCACCAATTAATTAATGTGCATGAAAATGTAAATATTAACTAAGTACATAGAAAGTAAATTGCATTGAAATAAACTATATTCTAAGTTAAAGTACTGCAATGAATATGAATCAATCTTGATCTTATTATTGTTCATGGAATGTGTCCAAGTACAATGCCACTCAAATAAGACTCCATACAATTGACCCAAATCCATGTTGCAAGCACTTAATAATTGTTTTCTAAGATTATAGAATAAAAACTGCAAGAGTTTACCTACACTATTGATCATATGGTGCCACATACATGGCGATTGTTCACATATTTATACGCAAATATAGATATTACATTGATGGGGATGTGTTAATGCACTTGGTTGCATCAATGAGGATGTATCAATGAGGATGCGTTCACGTAGCTATATTATAGTAGATGTGATATTGCATCTATGATATGATATAGCATCTACGATGTAGTAGCCAATTGTGATACATTGACAAGGATGCTACAATGCAAATGCGACATAGCATCTATGATGTAGCATTTGCAATATAGCATCTACAATATCTTAGTCAACTGATACACTTGACAAAATGATGCTTCATCATGTTCCAACAACTCAAGTATTTGACATATCAAGTTTCATCACATAATATATGGATTTAGTATTTGAAGATGATTTATTAGTATAGTGAACCTGCTCTAGCGTTATTAGTTTCAGATCTTAGCATTGTATTTATTATTTCTTAGAATTAATTGAAGATTTTTTCAATTTCAAATGGCACCCAAGAAGAAACAAGTGCAAGCACTAAATTGAGACATGAAGAGCATGAAGTCTACCTTCTAGATGATGTTTACTCAGTTGCATGAAATCAGCACCAAGGTAGATAGGAATGCTGGTCCTAGCCATATCCAAATACACAAAGGTGATGAGCATGCACATTCAAATGAAGAAGTTTCATAACCAAGTGAAGATGAAAAGGATGAAGAGGAAGAACAATCCAACTATGGGAGTGTAGAAATCCATCAACCAAGGATTCCAATCGAAGGAAATCCTATTCTTCATATAATAACTTTGAGGACTTCAACTATGGTAAATACTTCTTCTTCAGGCAAGCTTGCTAAGGAAGATGAGGCAAGGCTTGCTAGAGCATTCAGAAGTACTAATAGACTTCGGTACATGGAGTTGGAGACTTTCAATAATGTAGATGGCACCAAAGCTTTTGTAAGTTGGCTGAAGGCACTTGAGAAGCATTTCTAGTTAGATGGAGATGATCAAAAGAGTAAAGCCAAGAAGGACCAAGGCAAGGGAAGCAAGGGTCAAGGTAGAAACTTATCAAAAATCTAGTGCTTCAAGTGTATAGAATGTAGACACAAGTAATGGTAATGTTCACTTCACAAGGCAACCCAAGGTAAGAATGTACAAATCATGGAGGTAGAGGAAATGTTAATTCAATTTCTTCAAAGAGGTAATCCTAATGCTCCAATAATTGAGGATGTTTCTAGATTAAGTTCTTGTGCATTCATGGGGAGTATGAATAGAGGAGAACACCCTAATAGAAAAATGTTATTTTCAATTGGGGCTAGATGTTTACTTAGTGAGAAAAGGATTTATGTTTTGATTACTAGGGAAGCCCAAGAGAATTTTATTTCTTCTAGGGCACTTGCTAAATTGGGGTTGGTAACTAATATTCATCCTAAATCATATAAAGTACAATAGTTATCTAGAGATTTTTTCCAAGAGATGAGGGAACAATATAGTTCAAAATTTAAAATTAGAGATTTTCATGATGTTGTGAAGTGTGATCTACCTCCAACATATTGTGCTAATGTAATTCTTGGTAGACCTTGGAATTTTGAAAATGATGCTTAATTTAATGAAGTAAGAAATGTGTGGATTATAGCTAAACCCAATGGAATCACTAAGTTAATTCCTATGACAATTAAAACAAGGCAACAAAGCTCACTTAATGCTTTCTTAATCCTTCTAGGAGAGATGGAATATATTAAGAAACATGATGAAACTAGTTTTGGTCTTTTCATTATAATAACAGTCACTACTAACCATGATGATGTGCAAGTTCAACTTCCTACAAGTGTACTAGACTTGAAGGAGAAATTTTCTAAGGTGTTTAAGGAGAAATTGGATGGATTACCACCAATGAAAAATGTATAATATCATATTAATTTTATCCCTGATGCTACCATTATGAATAAGAGAGCTTACTAAATGGCACCAAATCAACAAGTTGAATTGCAAAGGCAAGTAGAGGACTTCCTTACAAATGGCTTTTTAAAGGAATCCATTTCACCTTGCACAGTTCCAATAATGCTAGTGCCAAAGAAGGATAGTGATAAATGGAGGATGTGCATTGATTCTATGGTAGTGAATAGGATAATAATAAGGTACATGTTTCCTATTTTAAGAAACGATGATATCTTTGATGTCCTTATGAACATAGAGATTTTTAGCAAAATTGATTTAAAGTATGGTTATCATCAAATCAAATTCAAGCCTGGTGATGAGTGGAAGAAAGCTTTCATGTCATCGAATGGATTGTTTGACTGGTTGGTGATGCCATTTAGACTGATGAATGCACTTGTTAAATACATGAGGTTAATGCATAATGTGTTGACAGACTTGATTCTTAAGTGTTGTATTTTCTTTTTTGACAATATTTTGGTGTATAGCTCTAATGAGGAAGAGTACTTGGATCACTTGATGATGGTGTATTTTAAGTTAGAGGAGGCATAGCTAGTGATCAATATGAAGAAAATTCATTTCTTCAAGAGGAAAATCATATATTTAGGGAATGTGACTTTTAAAAACCAAATTTGGATGAAAGTGACCAACATGAAGTTGTTAGGGATTGGCCAACTCCTAAGAATGTTGGGGAGGTAAGATCATTCCCTGGTTTAGCAGGTCTCTATAAATGGTTCATCAAAAATTTAGTGGTATTTTGATGCCTATTTTTAATTTTTTAAAGAAAAATAAATATTTTTGATGGAATAATGACACCCAAGGGAGCTTTGACTTATTGAAAGCAAAGATTACCAATCAACCGATGCTTGCAATTCTAGATTTTCAAAACCTTTTTTAAGTGCAAGTAGATACAAGTGGAATTGCCATTGGTGGGATACTTTCACAAGAAGATAGGTCTATTGCTATATTTTTTGAAAAGTATAATGAGTCAAGGTAAAAATATATTGTATACAAGAAGGAGTTTTATGCTATTTTTCAAGTAATCAAGCATTGGAGGCATTACTTGTTGCCTAAAAAGTTCATCTTGATGACAAACCACAAACCACTTCAATTTCTAAAATCATAAAAGAAGTTGAGTATAAAGCATATGAAATGGGTTTCATAGTTATAGGAGTTCAATTTTGTGTTGAAACACAAAAATAGAAAAGCCAATGTGATGGTTGATTCATTGTTCAAGGTGCATGTGGTTAATTTCAGCGTACCTCATGTGGAAGGTATGAGTGATTATGCTTCTTTGTATGAGCATGATGATGATTTTGAATAGGTTTGGAGAAGCTTCAAATAGCCATTGATAAGTAGAATAGACCAATGGAGGGACTATCATATTTAAGATGAACTTTTATTTAAGAACAGAAAGGTATGTATTCCTAATTGTGATTTTAGAACAAATATTTCATTTGAAAAGCATTGTATTGGCATGGTACGTTACATGGGTAGGGATAAAATATTGGAACTTGTGAAAAGGCACAATTTTTGGCCTAGTATGGCAACTGAAGTTTTGAAATTTGTGAAGGGGTATTTGACTTATCAGAAGTTCAAAGAAGATATAGGAGTGGATGGATATTATATGCCTTTATCAATTCCTAAGGGTCCATGAAAAAGTGTGTCTATGGATTTTATGAGTGATATTCCAAAAACCAAAAGTGGGAATAATGTAATTTTTTATGTTGTTGATAGGTTCTCCAAGATGACATATTTCATTCCATGTAAGAAGGTGATTGATGCTTCTTATGTTACAAACTTCTTTTTTCAACATGTTGTGAAGTTACATGGGATTCCTTTAAATATTGTTAGTAAGAAAGACTTCAAATTCAAAAGTTACTTTTGGAGGTTCCTTTGAAAAATTTTAGGGACAAAGTTGAATTTTTCAACTGCATATCATCCACAATCTAATGACCAAATAGAGGTGATGAATAAATCCTTGCTATTGAGATGTTTGTGTAATGGAGAGCCAAATAGGTGGAAAAACTTATTGTGTCATGCTAAGATTTTGTATAATAATGCTTTTCATGTTGCTATTGGAAAAAGCCCATTTGAGGTGAACTATGGATTTTTTCCAAAGATGGTAGATACTTTGAAAAGCTTTGATGGTTAAGCTTAACTTAGTGCTAATTTTGTGCAAGAGATGAGGAATCTTCATGCACAAGTAAAACTAAATCTTGAGAAGAATGCTAAAACGAGAGTCCTCAAGAAGAATGAGGGCAAACCAAAGCCTAATTTTGTTGTTGGGAATTTGGTTTGGATGCACTTGAAGAAGAAGCAATTCAAAGGTGTTAAATTCTCTAAGTTGAAAGCCAAGAAGATGAGGCATTTCAAAACCAAGGCTAAGATCAATGATAATGCTTTTGACATTGATTTACCAAATTATGTTGGCATGTCTTTTATGTTTAATGTTTTAGATATTATACACTATCATGGACCAACTGATGAGAAGACCATATAGAATATCATTGATAAGTTGAAGGAGACTACTGATCAATCCAAGCTTTTAATAGAAAGGAAAGTAATTGTACTCAAGCAGAGGAAAGCTTCTAGCACTAGAGAAGTTAAGAGACATTAATATTTGATCCATTAGGATGATTAATCTATGAATGGTGTTGTATGGGCTCATGAGACCAAACTTTATAAGTGAGGAATCACTTCAATCCCTACTCCCTTGTTCCCCTAAGTTCACTTTTTAAAGGGTGGGAGAGCTGGTATAGGGATACCTCTTTCAATTCCCTTTATTTCTTTCCTATGTTTATATTTGCAAGTTTCGAGCTTGAAGAAGATGTCTTGGGGTCAAAGAAGACATCGTATCTAAGACTTAGGTTTGACAAAAGACTTCTTGGAGCCAAAAGAGATGTCTTACTAAGTTTTTAGTATTCATGGGTAAGACGTATTACAAGAGGAAAGACAGCTTACCCAAGACATTTCCTACTAAGAAGAGACATCTTATCTCAAAAGGAGATGTCTTGCCAAAATAGGAAACATCATTCCTAAAAGCTAGTTTTAACAAGAGACGTCTTGCCAAGGCTAGAGATGACCTGTACAATTGGAAAAACTTTTGAAATCATTCGTTCCAATTCAAAAAAACAACCAGGGTAAGTTAAAAAAGGATGGAAATAGCTGGGGAGAAGATGGAAAGGCCATGGAAATATCTAAAGAAACTCAAATTAAGTTAAGGAAAGGTTTCTAGGTTTCTCATCTTCTTATTATCCATAAATATTGATGTAATTCATAATTTTTGAAGAGTTAAAGAGTGAGAAAAGAGAGTTCTGAGATGAGCTTGAGCAAGGTGTGGAAAAGCACATTGGATGAGTACGTAGTGGTTGCAACTCCAAGGTCATTTGTGTAGACCTGTGTGTCATAGTCTTGCTTATAGGTTGAGATCTTATTCTCACGTTGTGGGAAAATCTCTTTATTGATTGTGTCTTACATTAAGAACAAAAATTATGTGGTTGTAGAGATTCACGTTCTGTAATACTGTTTGAGTGTAAAAGGTTTTCAATGTTTGTAGGTTTTGAGAATCTTATTGTAATCTTCTAATCAATTACTTGAAGATAGCGAGTTTTTTTATTTTCTAGAAAATTTTTTTTATCTTACATAATATCTAGATTTAGTATTTGAAGGTGATTTATTAGTAAAGTAAATCTACTACAAATGTTTATGTCAAATCTATAACATTACTTGACAAAACTAGCTTTTCTAGTATAGTAAAACTATCAGTGATTTGTTTGAAATGGGGGGAAGGGGGACGGGATGAGGATGAGGATGGGTGAGAGAGGTAAGAGGGAGGACACTTTTCTAGTTTCATTTTTGATAATCTTGCTTTAAATAGTTTATGTAGGTAAGAAATTACAAGTTTGAAGTATTGTATGCTATATAAAACCATTACAGAAGTATGCATTCAATGGTTAAATGGTGATCAAGAAAAATGGAAAAGTAGGAAGTTCATCCTAAACTCTTTTTCTCATCTTTTTAAACATAATGATAATTAATAAAATTAATTATGAAAGTAAATAAGTGTTAGAAACTAATATAAATAGTTTTGTGTAGATGATAATAATGATGGAATCGAGGTTGAGGAACAAATGGAGAATATAATTGCTAAATAACTAGATATCTAAGAAGCGCTCAAGGACAAGCAATATTCTTAAGGAGGATAGATTCCAATGTTATGTTCCTAATTATAGAGTAGAGTTCTATCATATGTAAAAAATGTAATTAACCTTTGGATGAAGGGATGCATTGTTATATGAAGTTGTACTCATTTGTGGTACCCTTTGAGGGTTTGATCCATGACATTTAATGTCACGAACTTACAGATTATGCTAGCATGAAGTTGTAAAGCCAAAATTGGTAATTAGCGATATCCAAGTGAAGTGGGAAACGAAGGCACTAATCACCCCTTTAGTCTTATGGCCTAACCATGGTGGTACTGCTAGATTTCCTCCAAGGGTCCTAAGTGTCATAGAAAGACAACCCCAAGGACCTATGTGTCAACACTATTCTTTTTTTCTTCCTTTTTTTTTCATTTATTCAAAGAGTTATTGTTCCATTTGAAGCACATTATTTGAGTTATCAGTGATGAAATGTCATTTATCCATGACATTCAAAAATAGCGTGTCACATTGAAGATGGTAGAATGTAAGGTGAACCAACAAAAATTGTCCTTATAGGAATATGATCTTTAGTGTTAAGGACCATAGTAGCTTCTTTATTCCTTCCTATTATATTCTCATATGTTTGAATGTTTTGCATGTATTTAGAAAAAAAATATAGAATTTTATCTACAAGATAACTTTCAACAATGAAAGCCTCTAGTCCACTTCAATTTCTTAAGGACTAGCATATATCTTTTCATAGGATACATCCAATGAAACCATATAGGCCCGTAAATTTGAGGCTCCCAAAATAAGTAAACAATAAGATGTATTATTATATCAAAAAAGGAAGGTAAAAAGTATTTCTCCAACTTGCATAATATTTATACAACATCTCATTGCATTTGTGAGATATCTCTAACATTGAACAACCTTTGTCATTAACTTTTTAAAGAGGAAGCAAAACTTACATATGGTTTTTCTTAAAATGGGAGTGAAGTAGTGGCATAATGTTATTAGAAGTAGCTACTAAATCAAAACATGGTAGTCATGACTTTTCATCTTGATACATCAGAGGAGTATCCATCCAAAACTTTTAAATTCTTTAGAATAGAGCAAAAAAATATATTTTTTTAGATTTTGTAAATTTGTTTACTAACAAAGGAAGGACTATTCTAAAACCTCTATCTTGCAAGGCTAGTTTCAAATGAATTCTCAACTATTTATGCATGTCTTCACATGCTTAAACACAATCCTTATTAAAGTCTTTCAAATTAAGTAGTGTGCCAATTAAGCTTTCATAAATATTTTTTCAATTTGTAGGTCATAAAAATTATGATTAAAAACATGCTCTTCCCAAGGTAAGTGAAAAAGAATTAACCTCTTTATCCAACATGTAAGCTCTCTATTACTAGCTTACTTCCAATGTCTTTTTTCAAGAATTTCCCAAACTCCATCTTCATGATAAGTTATATTATCTCTCTTAGAATTTCTTCTATTGTTAGAGGTATTGGTGTCTCTCTTAATTTTTTCTTCCCATTAAAATGTTTCTTTTGAGAATAGAATTTATGATTTGCATCCAGAAATCAATGATGACTCATAGAGCATAATTTCTTGCTATGCTTCAAATATAGAGAGTCTATGTTTGCTCCATAATGAGAACAAGTTAATTTTCCTTTTGTACTCCAACCCCCAAGATAGTATCATAGGTTGCGAAACCATTTATTTCCCATAATAGAATACTACACATCTTGAAATATTATCCTTTATTTACATCATAAGCTAATATCCCTTCATAAAAAGTAGCTTAAATTCCTTAATTCATGATTGTAGGTAAACATCTATTTTACACCTAGGCTGCCAAGGACCTGGTATAAGAATGTTTTGTGCATAACAATGATGATAAATTATAGGTAAACATTAAAACAAACCAATATGTTCTCTCCCTACTTTAAATGTTGAATGATTTAAACCCATCTACTGCAATATTGAGTTGAACATTTCTTGGCTTAGCAACAAATTTTTGATATATTTAGTCTATTTGTACCCCTGAAGGTAGGTCCATCAAATGATGCATTCTCTAATTCTCTTATCAATTTTTAGCATGTCATGTCATTTGGCTTATAGTCCCCACATGTGCATATAACTATTGTAGCCTTGGAATTAATGGAAAATAGTAAAGCTCCTTACTATATACCTTCTTAGCCTTTTGTTTAGCCAATGATGTAGTAGATCATTTGGAAGCATTACATTGAAGGCATGATTTGAGTTTCGAATTGCTACCCCAAAATAATATATAATCATTTGGAGAGATAGCCATCTTTTCATGTGGTAGATTCAATCTTAACATAATTGATTTTAGCTCATAAAGCATTGGCACATCATTTTTTTTTAGAAGAAGAAATCTAGTACTCCATACAAGGATCTATCAGTCCAACCAAGCACTACCTTATAATTCCACACATCTTAACAATGAAGGATAGTTTCTTCAATTTATTATACATAGGATAAACTATTTGTTTAGCTAAATCAAGCAACAAACTATAGTCACATGGAGATTCTTATCTATCATCTTATTGAGGACTAGAATCAAGAGTAGCATTCTCAAGCACTACATCAAAATAAATCATAAATGCATCTTGAAATATTCATAATAGATCATCTTAAACAAATGCCTAGGTATTAAATGAATATTTTGAAAGACTTTTTTCATGAGAGAACCATGTGTTCTCAACATAATTAGGATCCATGCCTTTATGGTACAAGTAAAACTTCACATCTACAAATAAATATTGACTAAACTTGAAACATTGCCTACCCAAGAAATGAATCAACTCATCTAATCATGTATTATTTGCTATAGCTAAGTTGATGAATTTGTCAATAACAACAAAATAACCTATAGTTCGTAATGGCAACTTAAACAATGTCTTATTCATTCAATATCTGTAATTGAAAATACTCCCTTTAGTTTTACTTATTTAAAAATGTTTCTATGTATATTAAATATTAAAAATTTTCAATAGGACATTCCTTAGTTCATTTAAGTGATGATAAGATGATAGTTTCTCAATTGAAGTACTTATTCTTGTATTTCTTAAAGTCCTGTGTGAGAGGGAGTGATGTGAGAATCTTGAGTACTCGTCTATCCTTGAGACATTACTTCCAATTTCTTTTTTGTATCCTATTTCATTTCTAAAAGCAAGAATAAAGATCTACTTTCTTTTTTTATTCAATTGGATTTTCTTTCTTGAGAATTTGGACATCAATTGAGGTTTGCACATGGGTTGAAACTTAAAATTTATTATTTTTTTAATAATATTTACCCTCAAGAAATATAGTCCAATTACAACTTTATAACTTAGCTCTACTAACCAATATCAAACCCATAACTTGGAGCATCCAAATCAAGAGTCTTAGCATGAGGCTAATACTTCACTATTAAAGCATTAATATTTTTTGCTTTAACAATTTTTTTTACTATGTAGCTGCCATAGAAGTTTTCAAGTTAAAAGACATGGATTTGAGCTTGGACAAAACCACTCAAAAGTTTGCAAGTCAAAGGACATAAATTCAAACATAGACAAAGCCATTAAAAAAGGTTAAGGTTAAGCTCTCGCATAATGAGATGAACATCAAGGCACTAAGTGATGATCCTTCAAGAAGTTACATATAGTTTTTTATTAAACAAATGATATGCTAGGATGTCAAATTTGTTATATTTTGTAGGGTAGGCTTTGCACCATTTATGTAAGGTTTCCAAGCATGATAACTAAACTATACCATGGATACCATGTTGTTTGTGGATCTTACTTTTGGTTAAGGCTATCCAAAATATGTTTTGTTGGAGGAAATATATAAGTTATGGAAAAGATCTTTTTAAATGGGAAGCTTATCTATAATGGTCCTGATGGTGGTGAATGATGTGCTTGGGTTGGTATCATTAAATGTGTATCTTTGAAAGCCAAAAGACATATTCACTGAAGATTAAATGTGAATCTACTTTTCATCTAAGTAATGGATATTTAATTATTTTTATAATAAACTTTGAGGCAAATGGGATGGTACTCAGTACCTTCAAAGTATGATCCATGATTTTAACCTTAACTATTTAAGTAAACTTTTTATCCTTCACAATCTATTTAATAACTACTACTTAGAAGATAGTTGAGGCCTAGATTTGAGAATCTATTAGTAAGATTTAGGGGTTGTTGGAATTCAAAAATAATACTTTAGTAGAACTTAAATAGACCATTGAAAGTGTATTTGAACCACTATGAATTTTAGGTTTTTTAACATTAAAATTATTTAGGCATAACTAAGCATATCTAGCAACAATATCAAAATTTGCAATAACAAATCATATGGTGTACTCCAATGATCAACTTGTTAATAATTACTATAATAACCAAGGAATATAGAAAAAAGATGAAAATTTGTAATAACAAATAGTACTTCCCAGTTTAATTAATAGGTAATGAACAACAATATATAGAATTGAGGTAGCCATAAGAGATGAGAGTAATACGTCATGCAAAAAACCTCATCTATTAGATTAATGAGACTACTACTATAATCATAGTTTGTTAAACTAAAAAAAAGTAAATTAAAAGACAAGCAAAAAATAAAAGAGAAGGCTATAAAAATTGAAATGAAAAAGAATAGCTAATAAAAATAATGAATAATAATTTCAAAAATTAATTTTCACTACTATTATAAACTACATGATCATCTTTTGAGCACTAGCTAGAATTGAAACCTAAGATGGTTGGCCTAATAGTTGTGCTAGTAACTTCCATTAACAATTACAAACAGTCTTTCTAATTTAGAGATTTGAGTATAAAGCAAAAGAAAATTTTTGTACAACTAACTAGGAATGAATAGAGATAGAAAACTCCTACACATGAATTAGTTTTTGGTAATTTTGTTCACTTTTCTCTTGGGAATGTAGTGCTAATTGATGGAATTTATATTTTAGGTTATTTCTTGCTAATTGATGAGTCAAGCTTGATAGGTGAGAGTGAACCTAAGAATAATTGCAATTTATAAGCCATTCCTATTATCTAGAACTAATGTCCAAGATGGATCTACTACTATTCTTGTTATAAGTGTTAACATGAGAATATAATGGGGTAAATTGAGGGAAACTCTGATTGGGACATATGATGATAAAGCTCTAACTAGCATGATGTAGGTCATAGTGAGATCTTCTTCGATGGATAGGAATACACTTTATGTTAGACTCAAAAAAATAGGGGAACTTGATTCCATTACTTATGATGAAACTAATGATATAACTTTGCATGAAGGTGATATTGGCCTTGCCATAGGAATTTGCAAAATTAAGTTTTAACATGTCATAACTTCTCTTATAGATCATTTATGAGGTTTCATAAGATATGTTGGTATTTGTCTAATGAGCGGCAAAGTACCCCTATGCTCAACCATATGAATACGAATGTTTCACACACGATCCGGTCGAATTCCAAGGACTAAGTGCCTATGCGCCTTTGTGGAACAATAATAGGTTGATTAATCATTGTCTTCCCAAACTTACTTGTATGTCACAGTTATATGGTTAACTAAGCTTGAGGTATATGATTTTTATGGTTTTTATGTGTTTTATATCCTATGCAAATAAGGAGGGGAGAGAGAAGTAACTAAGTAACTAATCTAATTGACTATTCATTAAGTAAGTTCTAAGTACTCCTAACACCAGTATCCGTTCCCACTTGTCGTACACATCCCAAACTAGTGCAACACTGCTGGGATTACCAAACACTAATCATTACTGGGTTACCAAGCGCTACATGCATGCTTAAAGCGGTCGTATTGAGTGTATTTAACTAAGAGAGTTGTAGGGTGAGAGAAATAATTAATTAACTACAAAAGCATTAAATAATAATTATCACTAATTAATATATTTTGTATGCTACAAGATTTATCATAAAGTTTGTCATTATTGCCATACACAAAGTGTGCTCAGGTACACAATGCTCGAATAAAGATCCGTTCACTCTATGACTCCTACTACAGGCACGTAGAAATAATTCTAACTCTGGAGGGAGAAAATGGCAAGATTTTGGCTAAGGGACTAATTCTTTACTATGGGAACCAAAGGTGCCACCTCTTATTTATAGATAAGAAGATAGGTGGCCATATCAGGTATCCGATATCGCATGGTCAATCCGATATCGCAAACGCAATATCGGTTACACGATATCACAGTTCATCATACCCCCATGACTGAATGAAAACTTGTCCTTGAGTTCCTTACAAAATATTGGGAAGGTATGGGATTATTGACTGAATGACTATTGACAGTGAAATGGAATGACTGACTCAACGTACCCAGTGAACGAATCAATAATACAATACATGATAGCATTAGTGTTCATGACCACAAAAGTGAACACTATACATAAATGACATCCAGCCTTATTGGTAGCTAAAAGAGAAGGAGAGAGAGAGAAAAGAACAAGATGTGTTGCTGTCGATGCCAAAATTATGCATGTCATTGTTCATCCATAGCCACGCCACCAATCTTGCTCCTTTCATAAATGTTCCAATTCCGGTCCATCCTGAGTGCATCCTCCAGGCCCAGTCCATTGTTGTATGATCACCATCTACACACATAACACAGTCACAAATGAGCAAGGGTAGATAAATCACAATGTAGTTGATACCTTGCCTCAATGTGAAGTGCATTGGCTGAGTTGTGGTTATGGTAGATACTGGTTCTGGAGTTTTAACACTGGTAACTACCTAAGATGTAGGGGTTAGGAAAAATTGAAAAATTTGTGCCTGGGCCCCCATGACAAAGAGCAAACCTCTAGTAGCGAAAGGATGTAAAAAGATAAGGAATAACAAAGGTGGATAAAAAGTAACAACGGCAACGCCAATAAAATGGATGTCATGGATGTATATGAAATAAAAAATGGTTGATTGCAGGAAATTTTTAAGGGAAAGAAGTTAGCAAATGCCCCAAAAAGGAATGCTAGTGGGTCCTCCCCAAAGTAGGCTCATGCCTTTGATGCCTTGACAGACCCGCAAACCAAAGAGTCCGTAGGCCCTAGGAATGTCAATTGGAAGTAAGAGTTAAAAACTTACCCACAAGAAATTACCAAGGAAGAATAATGCATCAACCAAGATACAGACTCATGATAAAACCGGCAATGAGGTGAGAAATGGAAAAGAAAGGTGAAGAGGAGAGAATGGAATGGAAATCCAAAAACAAGGTTATGTAAAGTCCCTTGTGTGTTTCATGGTTAATCTGATCGAGTAGGACTCATTCCAAATCCAGACTCAAACCAACCACATTTAGTGACCTCGCATCAACACAATTGACCAACCCATCCTCTTAGAGCAACAAGAATGCCTCTACAAAAAGTCACCACCATTCCAAGGAGAGTGATATGGAGAACCAGGAAGCGAGAAGGGCCTTAGTTAGAGGGAACCTTCAGGCATGGGTAACATGTCTTTCTGGTGCCATAACCAATGCATGTAGCCAAAAATCATTATTGTGTCTAAAGGGTGTGCTTTGAATTCTCATTGTTTATTTTTTTTTCTTTTTTTTTCTTTTTTCTTTTTTTTTTTTTTTTTTTTTTTTTGCTTGAGAACCACACCATGCAAAGACTTATTATTTTTATGAACTCAACTTCCAATGATTTCATGAATGGTCAGAATGGTGGAAAACCCAAAGAAAAAGCATCCAAGCACTCAAGAGAATAGCCAGTACAAATGTATAGAATCCCTTTGAAGTCATACCCTTTTCATCCTTTGAGTCTTTCCTTAGTCTGAGAAATACCCAATCACCAATTCGTTAATAGTTTTATTAAAGAAAGGGACTATACACTTCCAAGCCAAGGGAGACCATAGGATTTTATGGATGCATGAATGATGTGGACTCATTACCTATTTAATCAAAAGAACCATACCTTAATGTTAACATTGTACTTCAAAGGTAAAATCCAAACATTAGCAATCGATATGATATTATTCATACCACCATCATGAACACTTATTGGGTGATGAATAAAATAAAGTAATCACACAAAGAAATGGTAAAAATATGAAATATGGTGTAAAACAAAAATAAGAAAGATTAAAGAAATGTGCAAAACAGAAATATGTAAAAAAAATGTGTAAAACAAAAACTTAGAAAGAACTAAGGGCCTTCAATGGCTAGCTAAGGTGGCCATCTCCCCCATGACTTAGTTGGAAGGAGGAGATCCGAAATAATGAGCAAGGTTGCCCACTTACAAAGGTAGCATATGTTCTAGCTAACCTGAACTCATGGAAAGGTTTTGTTTGTTGCACATTGACTAACAGTCTCTTATCTAGGCTCTCAGGTTTATATATGGTCATGGCCCCTAAAGGAAAAGTTGCATAGATAATGTAAGTTCCTTCTCATAATATTTGAAATTTGGTGCATTGTGACACATGTGTGGGTTTCCAGTAGAGAACCTTATCTACTGGTTGGTACTTAACTCTCCTAATTTTTAGGTCATGACATTGTTTATTCGATGCCTTGTGCAACTCATTAGATGATAGGGTAGCTAATCGGTTCTCATCTAGCAAGTTAAGAGTCATTAACCTTTTTTTTTGTGCTAAACCAAGGTAAATGTTGAGGTCACATGCCATGGTTAGTGTACGGAGCTCAGTTTGCATAGGGAGCGTTGGAAGTTTTCCATACACTAACTCGTAGGGAGAGTAACCTATAGAAAGGTTCAAC
Source organism: Gnetum montanum (assembly GCA_015680685.1). Lineage (NCBI taxonomy): Eukaryota > Viridiplantae > Streptophyta > Gnetopsida > Gnetales > Gnetaceae > Gnetum > Gnetum montanum. The sequence continues at coordinate 155,135 of MNCI01009719.1, forward strand.
GTGGAGCAATATGCCCAAAGAGCATCATTCAGTTTAGTGCTCCAATCTCACCTATATTTGCTAATAGTCCTGGTCAATATCTTGGTAATCTCCCTATTGGTGACTTTGGCTTGACCGTTTGCTTGGGGGTGGTATGGTGTAGTTAATTTGTGCTCAACCCCTAAGCATTGCATTACCTTTCAAAAAGTTGCACCTGTAAAGTGTGTACCATTATCTGACATAAGTGCACGCGACACACCAAACCTGTTGATGACTTGTTGTTGAATAATTTGTGTAGCTATAGATGATGTGAAATCTTTAACAAGAGCTGCTTCAGCCCATTTTGTAAAGTAGTCTACGGCAACTACGATGTAAGCTTTTCCATTGGACATTGGTGTAATGGGCCCCATGAAATCAATCCCCCAAATGTCGAAGGGTTCTAGCAGTTGAATCCATTATTGCAGATCCTCCATTCTTGCAGTCATTCCCCCATCACATTGATAGCGCTCACAAGATTGGACAAATTGATGGGTGTCCCAAAACAAGGCAGGCCAATAATACCCTGCAAGCAGGATCTTAATAGCCATTCATCTCCCAGCATAGTGACCCCCACAAGGGCCCTCATGAGCATCTTGGAGAACTCTCAGTTGATCTCTATCAAGAACACACCATCAAACCAAGCCATCAGGACATACTTTGTAAAGTTGTCCATTGATTTCCATAAAGTACTTGGCTCTATGAAGAAACTTTTGTTTCTTCTTAAGGTCTAACTCTTGTGGTGTTTTTTGGGTAAGGAGATAGGTCAGAATGCTACTGTACCAGTTTGTCTCCATGGGTGATTGGTCATTCACTACACTGGCAAAGAGGAACTCATTAGGGAAGTGATCAGAAATACAATACTCATCCTCTTTATTGTCCCAACACAACTGAGATAAATGATTAGTAACTACATTCTTGGTGCCTTTATGATCAATCATCATTAGATCAAACTCTTGTAGGATTACCAGCCATCGTATAATACGGGGGCTTACCATTGGCTTATTCATGAGGAACTAGATTGCACTATGATCTGTGTGTATGAATACTTTGTATCCTAATACATAGTGCCTAAATTTTCTAGTGCAAACACTATAGCCATTAATTTTTTTTCCGTAGTAGTGTAGTTAAGTTGTGCACTAACTATACTTCTACTTGCACAGTGGATGTAATAAGGGTGTTTATGATCATCTAATTGTGTAAGTACAACTCCTAAGGCATAGTTAGATGCATTAGTCATGACATGGAACGGTTTGGATCAATTAGGAGCTTGTAGAATGGGTGTTTCTACTAGCTTCTGCTTCAAAGTTTGGAAGGCTAGTTTGCATTCCCTAGTCCACTCGAAGGTTACGTCCTTTTTTGTTAACTCTACTAATGGTTTGGCAAAATTTGAAAAGTTCTCTATGAATCTCCTATAGTAGCCAGTGTGTCCAAGGAATGACCAAATGTCTTTGATAGTTTCTGATCAACGGGTAATTCCATGGATGACCTTGATTTTCTCAGGGTCTACCTCTATCCCTGCATGTGAAATTTTATGCCCAAGTACTATGCCTTCCTGGATCATTAAATGGCCTTTTTTCCAGTTGAGCCTTAGATTAGTCTCTACACATCTTTTTAGCACTTACTCTAACCGGTCCAAGGCTTGATTAAAACTTGCTCCATAAGTGGAGAAGTCATCCATAAAGACTCCCACACCATTTCCTATCTGCTGCTAGAATATGCTTAGAACTAAGCGTTGAAACGTGGTAGGGGCATTGCACAAGCCAAACGACATTTTTTTGTATGCAAACATTCCCCAAGGATTGGTGAATGTAGTTTTGGCTTGGTCTTCTAGGGCATTTTTATTTGGTTGTATCCACTATAGCCATCCAAAAAACTATAATAGCAATGCCCTGTGATTGTATCTAAGACTTGGTCAACAAATGACAATGGAAAGTGATCCTTGAATGTTGCCATGTTTAGCAGCATAAAATCTATGCACATCCTCCATTTGCCTCCCTTTTTAGGCACTATTACTAAGGGGCTAACCCATTCGCTATCAGCAATGGGGTATATGAACCTAGCCTTTAGAAGCTGTTCAATTTCTTCTTTTACTACTTGCTTCAACTTTGGGTTCAGTTGCCTCTATGGTTGTTTTTGAGGCTTCATGGAGGAGTCAGTGTAAATCCTGTGCTAGCATATCCTAGGATCTATTCTAGTTAATTCTGAATATGACCAGGTGAAGGCTTTTGGCAACTTGTTTATTACCTTGAGCAAACTTTCTTTTTGTTGCGAAGCAAGTCTTGCGTTGATGATTACCGGTTTTCCATTCTTAAGGAACATGTACTCCATACCGGTGGGCAATGGTTTTAGCTCTAGGGGCTCTTGTTTAAATTTCTTGGGAATTTTGAACTTCCCCCAGGTGATGTTTCTAAGTTAGGACTAGGAAGTTGGCGGTGGACTTGCTCTAATGCATCAATGCTATCTATGTAAGCGCAAGTCAAACCCTCAATCAGTTTCATGCATATAAGTGAGCTGCTTTCTTAATCAGCTATCACCCATTGGGTGTCTTCTTGTCGTGTGGCTACTGCATACAGGCACCTTTGTATGTTGATCATTTTTGTGCACTGATTGCATGCAAGCAATGTTAAACTTTGCACAACCCATGATCTCTGCACGCAATTGCACCCTATGTCACTGTATGCGATGCATAGAACCTTCTTCTTCTCGATCTTTCCAAAAAAAATTTCCTTAGATATTTCTAGGAAAAGATTGTGGATTCCTAGGCACGCATCAATAGTGCTTAGCCATGCCCTTCCCATTATGATTGGAAAGTCCCCCTTACTGTTATTCACTTGGATCACTAGGAAGTCAGCTGGATACGACCACCCACAAATAGTGGTAACAATATCCTCCACTAATCCCAAGGGAACAGTGATGGATTGGTCGTCGAACTCTAAATGGACATTGCTCTTTCTCAATGGGGGCAGGTTCCACACCTTATACATTTTTTGGGATACTAGGTTGACACTAGAACCTGAATCCAAAAGAGCATTGCATGGCTCATTCCCAATGATTTGTAGATAGATTAGGGGACTTCTACAAATCAAAGAATTTCTTGGGAAGGTGGCCAGCTTTGATCCAATCAGTAACGGCATGTGTTAACATGACCGTATGCATTGAATGCGGGGTTAAGTTAGAACGAGGCTCCGAAGCTTTAGTTGATACGGAGGCATCCAAAGACTCAACCACTTGAGGTTGCAAGGGCTTGGTTGGACTGTTGGTTCTAAAGAAATATCTTTTCTTCATATGGTTATTAGAACCAACAATAGGTTGAGGATTAAAAACCCTTGTGGCATTGCGTTGTTGTGGCTGAGCAAGTAGTTCACCTTGCATTACTGGAGCAGGTGGTAATGGAGTTATTGGTGGGAGAGATGTGGTTGGATTGGAAGGATGGTACACTTGTAGAATGTCATCCCTAGGAGAAGAAATCCTATAGTATTCACGAGCTTGGTAGTGATGTTGGGGAGTAACGTGACCAATAGAGTCATGTGGAGAGATTGGATGTTGCACGGAATATCCATATGGGTCAGGTTGTCGATAAGGATATTGTTGCCTTGGTGGTGGCATTCCCCATGATTGTGGGTGTTGCCACTGTTGATGATACTCAATTGGTTGTGGTGGAGTTCCACTTGGGTAATATGTTAGAGGTTGGTGGAACTGCCTTGGATTACCTTGGGGATAAGGTAACCGTCGAGATGTTTGCCGTTTGTTTAAATGTGGATTAAGTGCATACATCCTAGACTCCTGTAAAT
>MNCI01009719.1:159079-178761 GCA_015680685.1 Gnetum montanum
TTCGGAGGGAAGGATCTTAGTTGCATTCTTTTGCACTCTCTCTTTTTTGTAGCTCACCTTCTTCTTTAGCTACTTGGTCCAGTAGTTTGTGAATTTGATGGGACCTAAGCTTAGATAACCTTCCTTGGGCATAAGTCCCAAGGGTCCTTCTTGTTTCATGCCTAAGCCCATCTACAAGATGGCGTAGTTGATCCCGTTGTGAATAACCATGACCAGGACAACGATGTAAGAGTTCATAATAGCAGCCCATGGTAGCATCCAAGGGTTCATGACTTCCTTATTTCCATCCTTGGATTTGCTTTTGCAGGTTAGACACCCGGGAGTATGTTTGGTATTTATCGTTGAACAGTTCTAACATTGTACTCCACCTACGAATGGATTCCGATTCTAAGGATCGGTACCAGCTTTCAGCTTCTTTTATTAGTGTTTTTGGGAACAAATTAAGCTTTTGCCACTTTTTTTCTATGTTTTGCAAGGCACATGCATCATGAAATGCCTATAAGTGATTTTGAGGATCAAAGTTATATCCCCCTTCAAATCATGAGATGTTATTCATGTCTAGCCTCTTGATCCTACTATCTTTTTGGTGTCTTGTTGGAACTCTCACAGCCTCAGTTATATCTAGCATGCTTCGCGTAGCCAATAAGGGTTCATTGTGATCATCTTGTTCATAGTGTCTATGGTGCCTACACAGTTCCCTACTCTCCCTTCTTCTCTGGCATGATTTCCTAGAGTGCCCTTGTCCTCTGTCTTGGTTGTCTCATCTGTGACTTCCACTTTATTTACCCTTATCCTCATGATCTGTTTCTCTATGGCTACATCTGGACACGGAAGGAGAGGGTGAAGGTGACGATGAAGTTGAAGAAGAAGGAGAACTGCCACCATGACGATGTCTACTACCTTCTCTTCGGTGTTCTTTGCCTTGATCATGATTGCGATCAGAATGCGCATCTTTGTCATGTACCTTTGTTCCTTTTTCCGACTCTTTGTGTCCATTGGTATCAACACCTGGGTTGTGAATAGTAGAATGAAGGTTCTGATACACAACCCCTTGGCCAAAGTCAAGGGGATGAACATCATTATGTGGGTAACTACCTAAGGCAAGTTCATCACTCTCAATTTCACTTAAAATGTGTGAGGCATCCTTAGACCATTTTCCCTTCAAGGACTTATGGTGTCTCTCTTGTTGCAAGTCCCTTTGATGTTGCGCTTTGGTAGGATGATAGTCTCTTGAATCATAGTCTTGCGCAATGTACTCAACGTGTAAGTGTTACATGCCTATTTGTGTGATAGCATGAAGAAGCATACTTGAGACTAAACGGTCAGGAGGTAACACTATGTTACCTTCCAAGTCACACCAATGCAGTTGTTCGTCTTGGTGGAGAATAAAGGTGAAGTTAGGTACATATTCATTGGGATGAATATATACCACACGAAACTGTTGAGGAACTAGCAAGTCAACGTCATGTGTATTTTGCCACCGATTGCTTCTTGTGTTAGTCCTAGGTGGTGAAGTGCTCTTGTGCGAAGAAGAAGACATCTTGTCTTTCTTCAATGTGCAATGTACTAGTATCTTTTTCTTAACCAACCCAAAGGGTTCATTCCAACAATGTGAATGATTTCCTAAGTTCTACTTAGCGCACAAACAACTAAGTCCCCAGCAACGGTGCCAATGATGAGCGGCGAGGTACCCCTACGCTCAACCATACGTATACAAGCATTTCACGCACGATCCAATCAAATTCCAATGACTAAGTGCCTATGTGCCTTTATGGAACAATAACGGGTTGATTAATTATTGTCTTCCCAAACTTACTTGTATGTCACAGTTCTATGATTAAGTAATCTTGAGGTATATGATTTTTATGGTTTTTATGTGTTTTATATCCTGCGCTAATAAGGAGGGGAGAGAGAAGTAACTAAGTAACTAATCTAAGTACTCCTAACACCAGTATCCATTTCCACTTGTTGTACACATCCTAAACCAGTGCAATGTTGTTGGGATTACCAAACGCTAATCGTTATTGGGTTACCAAGCGCTACAAGCATCCTTGAAGCGGTCGTACTAAGTGTATTTAACTAAGAGAGTTTTAGGGTGAGAGAAATCATTAATTAACTATGAAATAATTAAATAATAATTATCACTACTTAATCTATTTTGTATGCTGCAAGGTTTATCACAAAGTTCGTCTTTATTTTCGTACACAAAGTGTGCTCAAGTACACAATGCTCGAATAAAGATCCATTCACTCTATGACTCCTACTGCGGGCACACAGAAATAATTCTAACTCTGGAGGGAAAAAATGGCAAGAGTTTGACTAAGGGACTAATTCTTTACTGTGGAAACCAAGGGTGCCGCCTCTTATTTATAGATAAGAAGACAGGTCGTGATATCGGGTATCCGATATCGCACGATCGATCCCATATCGTGGACGCAATATCGCGTACATGATATCATGGTTCATCATTGTTAGTCCATTGAGTATAGGAAGTAGTAGTTGATTTCTAAAGTCAATTTTTAATTAGAGAAATAAAAATACAAAATTATCTAAGAAAAAATCACAAACTTTTTTTATATGAAATAAAATTTGAATGTTTATGTTGCACCTATTTTATCTTGATTTGTCAAAATACCATAATAAGATCAGTTAATTAGTTTTGCACATTTTAACTTCGGAAGAATTCATTACTTATACCTAGACTCAAGGGAAACAAAGGTAAGAGCTAAGCCTTTTTGAGAAAGAAGAAAAGAGTAACTAGGGTGAATCCATCTTCCTAGTCTACTATTAGAAAGAGTTGTGAATAGATATGTTCGTGTTTATTAAAGAGGATTTTGTAGGTATATGGAACTTGAGCTTCATTGATGAATTTCTTTTAATCTATGCTACAATTATAAATTGCAGTTGTATTTTTATGTGTTTTTTAAACTATTTATGCTCTTTGGGCAAAAAAAATGCAAACAATAATGATTTACATACTAGGACACTATCATGTATCTTGGCATTGCATGCTTTTTATATTGTGAATCTATGGTATGTGTCCCTACCTTTGATCCTTTACTTTTTGTGATTACTTTGCAACCACATTTAAAGATTTAGGTATTGTGCAACATATGACTTCTTTTTAGGAAACTTTCATTTGTATATCTAGTTTAATTATACAAAAGTTGGTTTGTTTTTTAATTCAACAAAGTTTATAGAAAATGTATCATTGACTTTATCAATTTATTATGTGTTTGAACAACATTATTAGTTAAAATGTTCATAAAGTATTTAATAAATTTAACACTATCTACTGTATAGAAATGGAGTGTACATCCTTTAAAAAAACTTAAACATGTTAAGGAAGTAAGTATTGATTTCAATTCAAATCACAAATTAGAGGGAAGCATTATGATTTTGCAAAGATAGATTAGCCAACCATAACAAGCATTTTTAGATCCCAAACAATTCTCTATAGATACTTTTAGACCTTAACCAAACATTTTGAAAATGTTTTCATGAGATAAAGGTAGTTAATTATTTTGCATTATTTGAAAAATAATTAGACACTCATGCAAAGTTGACTTGTAGAAAAGAATTGGCAAAAAAAATGGAATCATATAACACTCCTAATTTAGATGACAAAGAAAGGGGATTAGCCCTAGTTAAGCATTGTAAAACTATCCTTATAGAATTTTTCAAATACTAAGGTATTTTCATATGCCATGCACACTAGTCACATGCCTACTACCAAGGAAGATAAGCAATAGCTTTTTAGTGTGTCCTATATACAAATCACAGTTCTAAGAAAGCTACATAAATGGAATGAAAAAAAATAAAAACATAAGAAATAATTGAAGATGGTGCTAAGAAATTGTAAATAAATAAGGATTTAGCTATTTATAGAGGCAAATGATTATGAAAAGGATTTAATGTATTTTATATGAATAAGACTAAGATAATGAAAGCAATGATCTATGAGGTCTTGTAGATAATTAAAACCAATTTCAATTTTGATGAACCAAATTATAGTTTTTTCTTTTAACTAAGATGATCCTCATTATAGCAATATAGCCTTTTCCCACTAATATGAGATTTTTCTAGTGATCAAAACTTGCCTAGAGGTTTATATATTTACAATAAACTAGTTCCACTAAAATATGTGCAATTAAAAGAGAGCTTATCCCATATCATCCATAATATTTAATATAGTTTTACAACATATTAACATCTTAAGTACACATTGTTTCTTTTGCATGAGAGAACTGATAATTATGGATATAGATTAAAAATTAAATTAGCTTAAAGTTGATGTTTGTAATTAGCAATGAAGTTATGAGTAAGTACTATAACAGATACCTCTAGATATAAGAATTGATGGTGTCATACCTCACAATTTGAATGAACAAAACTCTTGAATTCTAAAATGTCATGGCTACTTTCAACCTTAGCACAATCAACTTCTCTCTCCTAACCAATATTCACTTATATTCTAGAAATTGTACTAAAAGACCAATAATTTTTATTTTCAAGTTTTTAACAAAGATAGATCTTAGGCAAAGATTAAAGAGGATTTTTTCATGAACTCATGCTCATTTAGAGAAGACACAAAGGGATCATGTGAAGGGAAACAATAGTGTAGGATCATGATGAAGGCTAAAAAAAGTTCCATGGCAATGTAGGATCAATGCAATAAAGGAAGGCAAGGTGAAGTTTCATGATGCAATACAGGCTTGATGGAGCAAATGGAGGTAGCAACTATTTTTTCATATTACTCATGCAAGCTACATTTTACTTTTATTAAGTTGAATTTGCTCACATAATTATGAGATGTTTCCTTTTTTAACTTTTAAAAAAATATAAGCAATGTGACTCATCACATTTCTTTTAAATATAGGTGGAATGACTTCATACCATGTTTTTTGTTTTATTATTTTTCTTTTCTTTTTTTGAGAAAAAGACTTAACCATTTACACCATTTATTTTTATTAATGATTCAACTAGTAACACCTTTCCAAAAAATTATTAATTTTAACAAGAAAATCAATGACATAATAAATAAGCCATAAATGAATTATAAACCATCAACATTTCTCATGCTTCTAATAATAGGTTTTCTTGTAGTGGTTGATACTAGCCATAACATAACCCAATAGTTAGTCATTAACATATATGAAGGTTTCTAACCTAATAGTTGGACATTGTCATATATGAGGATTAGTCTAAATAGATAAGGTATTGCACCAAACAATCTTTTATGGCTAGTTTAAGTTAGCATCAAACTCATAGTTATCCTAACATTTGATTTGATAACTCATGGAATGTCATTGATAATGCAAATCATGAATTAATGGTAACTAAAGCATTTAACAGTAATGCTAATGTGATATATAATGTATTAATAGTAATGTTAATAGTCTCTCATTTTCTAGTTTTAATAGTGTACTTTGCAACATAGGTCTTATTTTCTAGTTTTAATCCAAGAAGCTTCAAGGAGGTCTTCTCTATGATGAAAATGATCTTGTAGGGAACCAAGAAGTTTAACAAGGAGGAGCTAGAAGAAGGAGTAACATTTCATAAGAAAATTATCTTTTGTTGTATTTCATATATGTTTTTGTCCACTCTCTCAATTTGTATTTTGGCCATGAATATGGATTTTCTATGTAATGTTGTAATAAGGCTTAAGTTGGCATAAATAACTTAATGTGAATTTCTCAAGTGGTGTTAAACTATTTACCTGTATGTTAATGTGTTTGGATATTTATGATCATATATGCAGTTAAGTTGGGCAAGGATTTATTAAGTGGTTAAATTTTATTCATCACATGTTTCATGGATGAATAAGTTTAATTTATTTTTCTAAGTAAAATTTGGGGATGCAACAAGGATCTTATTTTCTCTAGATCCACTTCAATCCCTTTCTCTAAAGTACAATACCCAAGAACAATGCCTTCTTATATCATTAAATTGCTCTTTAGCCAATTGAGCTTTAGATTGGTCTCTACACATTATTTCAGTATTTGCTTAAGATGGTCCAAGGGTTGCCTAAAATCAAAATTAGAGGTGGAGAAGTCATCCTTGAAGACTTATACATTATTGCAAATCTACTTTTATAAAATGCTTAGAATAAGATACTAGAACATTACAAGTATATTGCACAAGCCAAAGGACATCTTTTTATATGTAAACATCCTTAATGGACTTGTAAAGGTGGTTTTGACTTGGTCTTTTAAAGCAATGTGGATTTCATTGTATCCATTATATCCATCCAAAAAATAATAGTAATTGTGTCCTATAATGGTGGTTAGAACCTAGTCAATAAATGGTAGTGGAAAATTATCTAAATGTTGTCATATTTCGCAATCTTAAGTCTATGTAGATCTACCATTCACTACTTTTCCTTAAAATAATGATGAATGGGCTTACCCACTTATTATTAATGTTGGGATTGATGAATCCTATATTGGGGAGCTTTTTGATCTTCATTAAAGTTGATAACATGGTTTCATTGTTGGATCTATGTATATGTGATGTTGGCATATATGAGGATCAATATGTGTAATCTCATCATAAGACAATGCAAAGACTATTGGTCATTTATTAATAACTTCTAGCAATCTTTACTTCTAATCCTTGGTGAGGTTAGGATTGACAATTATTGGTTTTCCATTGTTTAAGAACACATATTCAAGATAATCTAGTAATATCTTCAATTCAATAAGATCTAGCTTTATCTTCTCTAGGATTTTTAACTTTTCTAAGTCAATGTCTTATTTATGGTGATGGTGTGGATCGTTGAACTTAGAAAGGGGGGATGAATAAGTTCCCCAAATTTTAATTCATTAACACCAAGCCCACACTTAATTTAATGTGGTTCCCCAACTTGAATAGTCCACACTTGGATGGTAGTTAGCATGCACACCTTCGAACTTTGTTCCTTCCAAATTGTAATTGAAGGATTCACACCTTGTACAATCTTCAAGCCCCACTTCTAAGTGTTGTGTCACAACACTAATCATTCAACCCTACAAGGTCCCATTAGGCTTGGAATGTGGTTCATAGGCTTCCACAACCTTTACAATCGTGAGCTCTACTCTAGAGTGTTGTACCACAACACCAACAACTTAATCCTACAAGATCTTAACAAGCTCAAGCAAGATCAACCCTCTAGGGCAATAAGAGAGAACAATTATAAGGAATAAATGCAACTTAGTTTGTTGATCCTTGTACTTTGAGGTACAACACACTTTACAATGAACAAATGATAATACAATGAAGATCAACAGAGATTACAATGATAAACAAATGAGTTGACAATGATTGTACACAATGCATATCATGTCTTCTTATAGTTTCCATGTTTCTAAATCCATCTTGGGACTAGTGCAAAATCTAGGTAACGGTCACTAATGGTCATGGAAGACATCTTCTTCATGCCTAAGATGTCTTTCTCTCTTTGCCTGCAATTTTGGGAAGAAATTTTTGTTTAGGAAAGACATCTTTCTAAAATCTCCATTCTAGGAGATCTCTTTATCTAATGGAAGATGTCTTTTTGGAACTTGCCATCATTTTTTGAAGATGTCTTTTCTTGGTGGAAGACCTCTCTGCTTGATGAAAGACGTTTATTGTTTCCTAAAGATATCTTTGCCTATGTTCACTCTAATTCTGCCAAGATGTCTATTGTTTCTCAGAGATGTCTTTCTTCAACTTTCTTTGTCCTTTGAATTCATAGTTCCTTATCTACAACCTCAATCCAAGTACTTGGCCTGTAAGCATAACAATCACACAACCACATAAACAACTTTGTTCTCCATTTTTCTTAACATTTTGACATACTAAAAGGTTCGTAGATGGCCTATTTGAAAAAGTTGTCATCTAACCCACCCCATTCTATCTAGTTTGTCTATATAAGCACTTGTAAGTTTCTTTATCAATCTCATGCATATGTCTGAATTACGCTCTTCTTTAATTGTCAACCAATAGGTATTTTCTGCTTTGTGAATGTTGCATATAAGCACTATTGCATATACACTTAATTTATATATTTATTGCATGTTAGAGTTGTTATCTATTTAATGTTCTAGACTTTTTGGTAGTTACACACTATATCACTCTATATGATGCATGGAACTCTCTACTTCTATATCATTTCATGTTCATCTTCCTTGGAAATCTCTAAGAAAAGGTCTTTGATTCTAAGTTTAGGATCAATTGTGCTAAGTCACAGTCTTCTCATTATGATTGGAAATTCAACCTTACTATTTCTTACATGAATGACTAGGAAATTAATTAGGTAAAATCACCCACTGATGATGGTTATCACATACTCCAACTACCCTAATGGGATAATGATGGATTGATTACCAAGCTCTAGTTTGATGTTGCATTTCTTTAACAATTGTAGGTTTCAAGCTTTATACATTTTTGATAAGATTATATTTACCTCAAAACTTTAATCTAATAGAACTTTGCATAGAAGATTTTTATTAATCTACAAATAACTTAAGGGACTTTCCAGTTCTATCTTCTTTTAAAGAAGAGTTCCTCCCTTGATCCAACCTGATACTACATGAGTTAGCATGATACTTCTAATATTGGCTCCTTAATGTGAGGTTATTGCTAGATCACTTAAAGTACTTAGATGCATTAAAGCTTGAGGTAGAGTTACAACCACTTGGTCTTGCACCTATTCAAATGGACTAATAGGTTTACTAGCTCTCTTCATGGGCATGTGATGAGTGGCGAGGTACCCATACACTCAACCATACGAATACGAGTGTCTCACATGCGATCCGGTCAAACTCCAAGGACTAAGTGCTTACGCACCTTAATGGAACACTTAAGGTTAATCAATCGCTATCTTCCCAAACTTACTTGTATTTTCATGGTTGTATGGTTAAGTAAGCTTGAGGTATATGATTTTTATCTCTTTTGTCTTTTAATGTCTTTACGCTAATAGGGAAAGGTGAAGAGAACTAAGTGACTAACTTATATTAACTATTCACTAACTAAGTTTTAATTGTCCTAGCACCAGTATTCATTCCCACTTTCCGCACACACCTTGAACCAGTGCAAAGTTGCTAGGATTACCAAACGCTACTTGTTACTAGGTTACCAAGTGTTACACACGTGCTCGAAGCAGTCGTACTGAATGCACTTAACTAGGAGAGTCAAGGGTTGAGAGAGATTGATTATCTAGGAAAGCATTTAAACAATTAACAATAATTAATTCCTATTTAGCTTAGTCCACATGTTGCAAGGTTTATCAAAAAGTTTGTCTTTATTGCCATACACAAATGTGTGCTCAAGTACAATTTGCTCGAATAAAGATCCATTCACTTTAAGAATCCTACTACAGGCACATGGAAATTATTCTAACTCTGGAATGGTAAAACTACTATAGTTTGGCTAAGGGTCTAAGTCTAGATGTATGAACAAGGAAAAGCCGCCTCTTATTTATAGGCATGACGGAGGGCTGTGATATCACATACGCGATATCGTAAGGGCAGACGTGATATCGCGTACACGATATCATGGCTCATCATACCCCCATGACTGAATGAAAACTTATCCTCGAGTTTCTTACAAAATCTAGGGAAGGTATGGGATTATTGACTTGAATGATACTAATGGTGAATGGGGTGACATATGAACGGATCATCATTACAATACATGACAAAATTAGTATTCATGACAACAAGAGTGAACACTATATACATTTGACATCCAACATTATTTGGCAGTTGAGAGAGAAGAGAGAGAGAGAGAGAGAGAGAGAAGCAGAAGTCTATTGCTACCAATGCCAAGAGTGTGCCTTCCGTTGTCCATTCATAACCGCGCCATCAATCTTGTTCCTTGCATAACTGCTCCAGCACTAGTCCATTCCAAGTGTTCCCTCCATATCTAATCTATTGGTGTATGATTACCATCTGCACACACAACACAATCTTAAATTAGCAAGGGTAAATGAATCGCAATGCAATTGATACCTTGCCTCAGTGTACGGTCCATTGGCTGAGTTGTGATATGGCTAATGCAGATTTTGGAGGTATAACACTAGTGACTACCCAAGGTGTAGGGGTTAAGAGAAAATCAAAAAATTTGGACCAGGACCCCCATGACTAAGAGCAATCCTTCGATAGTGATAGAATGGAAAAATATAAGGAATAAGAAAGATGGAGAAAAAAAACAATGGCAATACCGATAAAATAGATGTCAAAGATGGAGATGAACAAAATAAACGGTGATTGCGGAAATGTTTAAGGGAAAGAAATTAATGGATGCACCAAATAGGAATGCCAGTGGGTCCTCTCCAAAGCAGGCCCATGCTCTTAATGCCCTGACAGTCCCACATTTAAAGAGTCCGTAGGCTCTAGGAATGTCATTTGGAAACAAGAGTTAAAGTCTTAAACACAAGAATTTACCAAAAATAAAGTAATGCATCAACCAAAATATGGACTGTTGATACAACTGGAAATGAGGTGAAAATGGAGAAAGAAGGATGGGAAGGAGAGAATGAAATGGAGTCTCAAGAACAAGGTGGTGTATAGCCCCTTGTGTATTAATGGTTAATGTGACTTAGTATATCTCATTCCAAATCTAGCCTCAAAAAATCCACATTTAGTGGCTTTGAATTAATACATTTGGCCAATCCATCCACTTGAGGTAACAAGAATGCTCCTGCAAAAAAGTCACCACCATTCTGACGAAACAAGAAAGGAGAAAGTAGGAAGCAAGAAAGGGCCTTAGTTAGAGGGAACATGTTTGTTTAGTTCCATAACTAGTGCTTGTAGCCTAGATGATTATTTTGTCTAAGGGGTGTGCTTTGAATTCTCACTTTTCACTTTTCACTTGTTTTTTTGCTTTTTACGTGAGAACCACACCATGCAAAGACTTATTATATTTATTGGCTCAGCTTCCCGATAATGGAGCAATCATCAGAATGGTAAGGAAACTCAAGAAGGAAACATCCAAGCACCCAAGAGAATGGCTAGCACAAATGCATCAAATCCCCTTGAAGTCACACCCTTTTCAATCCTTGAGTCCTTCCTTAGTTTGAGAAATGCCCAGTCACCAATTCGTTGATAGTTCCAAGCCAAGAGAGACCATAGAAATCTATGGATGCATGGATGACGTGGACTCATTGCCTGTTATATCAAAAGAACCATACCTTAGTATCAACATTATAACTCAAAGGTAAAAACCAAACATTAGCAATAAATGGAATACAGTTCATACCACCATCAGGAGCACTTATTAGGTGACGATCCTAACAAAATAAACAAATACACAAAGAAATGAAAAAGTATGGCAATGTTGCAAAACAAAAACAAGAAAATTTAAAGAAATTTGCAAAACAAAAATGTGTAAAACAAAAACTTAAAAAGGAACTAAGGGCCTTGATTGGTCAGCATAGGTGGCCATCTCCCCCATGACTGAGTTGAAAGGGGGAGATCCAAAATAATGAGCGAGATCGTCCTTTCTCTGATTTGTAATGTGCATTAGCTGTTCTAGATTCATGGTAAGGTTTAATCTGTTGCACATTAACGAGTAATCTTTTATCGGAGCTCTTGTTTGAAGTTTTTAGAAGTTCCCAGCTTCCACCTATTGATGTTTTCAGGTTAAGGGTTGGAAGTTGACGACACTCATGCTCCAGTGCATCTATGCTTTCGATGTGGGTGCAAGTTGGTTCCCCAGTTGGTTCCAAGCACATTGGTGAGCTGCTCTCTTGATCAGCTATCAACCACTGGGTGTCTTCTTGTTGTGTGGTTGCTACATATAGGCACTTTTGTATGTTAATCTCTTGGGCACACCGGTTGCATGCAGGCGATGTTGAACATTCCTGTNCGAATTTCCTGGGAAGGTGGCCCTCCTGAATCCGATCAGTCATGGCATGTGTTAACATAACCATGTGCTTTGAGCTCTGTTTTTGGTTTGAAGGGAGCTCTGAAGCCTTATTTGATGGAGGAGCGTTCAGAGGCTCAACTGCTTATGGTTGTGAGAGCTTGATTGGACTATTGGTTCTGAAAAAAGGTCTTCTCTTTGTACAGTTTTCAGAACCAGCAACAGGTTGAAGGTTTACAGCTCTCGTAGCATTGCGTTGCTGTGATTGAGTGGGGAGTTCCTCTTGCATTGCTGGAGCATGTGGTAATGGAGCTATCGGTGTGAGAGTTGTGGATGGGTTTGGAGGATGGTATGTCTGTGGGTTGTCTCTCCTAGGAGAAGGAGTCCTATAATACTCTCGATCTTGGTAGTGACGTTGTGGTGTCACGTGACCAACAGAGTCACGTGGAGAGATTGGTTGCTGCAAGTAGTAGCCATATGGATCCGGTTGCCAGTAAGGGTATTGTTGCCTTGGTGGTGGCATCCCCCATGACTGTGGGTATTGCCATTGCTAGTGTTGCTCAATAGGTTGTGGCAGAGTTCTACTTGGATAATACGTTAATGGTTGGTGGAACTGCCTCGGGTTACCTTGGGGATAAGGTAACCATCGGGGTGCTTGCCATTTGTTAAGTCGTGGATTAAGTGCATACACCCCAAACTCCTATAGGTGTGAGATTACTGGGCAACATCCCTTAGGATGGTCATATTGGCATATCTCACATCCACCATCATTGTCTGTATCAGAATCCACAACCTCTTCAGTGATAGCCATTTTACCCTTACCTTTGTTACATGTATGGCCCAAATCCCTCTTTTTCTTTTTATCATAGTCACTACCTCGCTCCTTAGACTCCCCTACAATTTTCAAAATGGTTTCAAATCTACTATCTAGGGAGTCCCACATTTGGTCTACCTTTGCCAACACTTCTATTGTTAATTTTTGGAGTGGCAAGGTTTTCCTATGCACCATCTCTTCGAGTGGTGACTCTTCCTCCTCCTCACAGAATCTCACTCCCCTTTTTCATAGGGAAGGATCGCGATTGTACTCTTTCTCACTTTCTCTCTTACGTAACTCCCCTTCTTCCTTAGCTACTTGCTCCAGCAATCTATGAACCTGATGGGACCTAAGCTCTAATAATCTCCCTTGGGCATACATTCCAAGGGTTCTCCTGGTTTCATGCCTAAGTACATCTACAAGATGGCGTAGTTGATCCTGCTGCAAGTAACCATGGCCCAGGCAATGATGTAATAGTGCATAGTATATGCCCATGGCAGCATCCAAGGGTTCATGAGTTCCTTGCTTCCATCCTTGGATTTTCTTTTGTAGGTTGGACACTTGGGAGTACATTTGATACTTATCATTAAACAGTTCTAGCATCGTACTCCATCTTCGAATGGATTCCGGTTCTAAGGACCGGTACCAGCTTTCCGCTTCTTTCATCAGTGTCCTTGGGAATAACTTTAATTTTTGCCACTTGTTCTCGATGTTCTGCAAGGCACATGCATTGTGAAATTCTTGTAAGTGGTTTTGAGGATCAGCGTTGTATCCCCCCTCAAATCGTGGGATATTATTCATGTCTAACCTCTTGATCTTGATATCTTTTTAATGCCTTGTGGGAATTCTTACAACCTCCGTGATGTCTAACATGCTTCGGGTTGCAAGTAAGGGTTCTTCATGGTCATTTCTTTCATAGCATCTGTGATGTCTACGCGGTTCCCTACTTTCCCTTCTTCCATGCCGTGATTCTCTAGAGTGCCCTCGTCCTCGCTCTCGACTCTCTCGTCGAGGTTTCTCACTTTGTTTACCTTTTTCCCCATAGTTAGGCTCCTTATGACTGCATCCTGATACTGAAGGAGAGGGTGAATGTGATGATGAAGGTGAAGAAGAAGGAGGACCATCGCCATGACAATGTTTCCTACCTTCTCTTCAATGGTCCCAGCCCCAATCGTGATTACAATCAGAGTTTCTACCCTTATCATGTGTTTGTGTTCCCTGGTTGAACACTTGGTGTTCATGGGGATCAAAACCAGGATTGTGAATCATGGAGTGAAGGTTCTGATACACCACCTCCTCACCATCGTTAGGAGGGGGAACATCGTTTTGTGGAGAACCTATTGAAATATGTTCACCACCCTCAATTTCACTCAAGACAAGTGGAGCATTATGGGGTCCTTTGCCCTTCAACAATGTATAGTATCTCTCCTGTCACCAGTCCCTTTGACGTTGCACTTCTGTGGGATGGTAATCCCTTGTGTCATAATTGCATGCAACGTATTCCGTGTATAACTATGACATGCCTACTTGTGCAAGAGCATGAAGAAGCATGTTGGGGACTACTTGGTCTGGAGGCAACACTATGGTACCCTCCAAGTCTCTCCAACGTAGTTGTTCATCTTCATGGAGAATAAAGGTAAAGTCAGGTACATGTTCATCGTGATAAATATATACCACTCGGAACTGTTGAGGCACTGGTGGATCTTGGTTACGTGTGTTGTACCGCCGACTGTCTCTTGTGTTGGTCCTAGGCGGTGAAGTGCTTTTGTGCAAAGAAGAAGACATTTTTGTCTTATTCGGTGTGTTGTTTACCATTGTCTTATCTTTTCTTGATTAACCCTAAGGGTTTGTTCTAGCGTCCCAATGATGTGAATGATCTCCTATGTTCTACGTAGCGCACAAACAACTAATTCCCCGGCAACGATGCCAATGATGAGTGGCGAGGTACCCCTACACTCAACCATACGAATACGAGCATCTCACGTGCGATTCGGTCGAACTCTAAGGACTAAGTGCTTATGCACCTTAATGGAACACTTAAGGTTAATCAATTGTTGTCTTCCCAAACTTACTTGTATTGTCACAGTTGTATGGTTAAGTAAGCTTGAGGTATATGATTTTTATCTCTTTTGTCTTTTAATGTCTTTATGCTAATAGGGAAAGGTGAAGAGAACTAAGTGACTAACTTATATTAACTATTCACTAACTAAGTTCTAATTGTCCTAGCACCAATATTCGTTCCCACTTGCCGCACACACCCTGAGCCAATGCAACACTACTAGGATTACCAAACGCTACTCATTACTGGGTTACCAAGCATTACACCCGTGCTTGAAGCAGTCATACTAAATGCACTTAACTAGGAGAGTCAAGGGTTGAGAGAGATTAATTATCTAGGAAAGCATTTAAACAATTAACAATAATTAATTCCTATTTAGCTTAGTCCACATACTGCAAGGTTTATCAGAAAGTTCGTCTTTATTGCCGTACACAAATGTGTGCTTAGGTACAATTTGCTCAAATAAAGATCCGTTCACTTTAAGATTCCTACTACGGCCACACGGAAACTATTCTAACTCTGGAATGGTAAAACTGCTATAGTTTGGCTAAGGGTCTAAGTCTAGATGTGTGAACAAGGGAAAGCCACCTCTTATTTATAAGCATGATGGTGGGCTGCGATATCACGTACGCGATATCGTAGGGGCAGACGCGATATCGCGTCTCATTGGCATGGAAATCACCCTAAAGAAGGGACACTTCCAAGGCCTACTCTCAATGCTAGTAACATTGTCATCCATCTACATGTGAAGAGTATGTGTTGCATTCTTTTATTGTATCTTTGATAGTAGCTTACCTTACATTCATCATGGTGGTAGTGATGGAAGTTGAGTGTGATAATATCGAGGATGTTGCAAATGTAAATGAAAAGCATAAGAAGGTAACTTAGCTCATGGAGTAGTGGGTCTGTGGTATTTTAGCAAATAGTAGTAACGTAAGGGTATATGAGTAGTGGCATCATTTGGAGAACCAAGCTATTGGACATAATAGCTATAAGAATTAGGTTGAAAATATGGATATTGTTATCTAGGAGGTAGCATCCCCCATAGTTGTGGGCTTTGTCACTATTGGTAATATTACTTTTGAGGCTAAGGAGAAGCCCCACTTGATAATATTGTTGTTATTGGTAGAATTATCTATAACTACCTTGAGGATAAGATGATCTCCTTAGCATTTGATTATTGATGAACCTGGGGCTCAATGCATATGTCCCTAATTTCTTCAAGTATGTCATGACGAGGCAACATCTCTTGGAATGTTCATAGTGGCAAACATTACACTCGTCATCTTCCACTATTCTAGAATCAACAACCTCTTTAACTATAGTAGTTTAATCCTTTTGCCTATATATATTACTTTGTATCTCCTTTTTTTCTTCTTCTCTTTTTCTTTTGCTAGTGCTTCCACAATTTTCTCTTCTACTATCTTTAAAGTGGATGCAAATTTCTTATCCATAAAATTCTACAATTTGTCAACCTTGGATGTAATTTTTGAAACAAATTTTTAGATTCACAAGATTTTCTTTTGAACCACTTCTTTCAATGGATCTTCTTCTTCTTATACATCACAAACATACATATCCCTCTTATCAAGGGATGGATCCTTAT
Source organism: Gnetum montanum (assembly GCA_015680685.1). Lineage (NCBI taxonomy): Eukaryota > Viridiplantae > Streptophyta > Gnetopsida > Gnetales > Gnetaceae > Gnetum > Gnetum montanum. The sequence continues at coordinate 175,385 of MNCI01009719.1, forward strand.
TCTATTCTTTTGTGCTTTCTCTCTTTTTGAGCTATTCTTTTTTCTTAATCACTTGGTTGATGAGCCTTTAAATCTAATGGACTCACATCTATGAGAATTTTCCTTGGGCATAGACCCTAAAAGTTTCATATGTCTTCTTTTGGAGCCCATTTATGATCTATCGTAGTTACTCCTTTTAAGAAAAGCTAGGGCCTAAGCATCTATGCAATAATAAGTAGTACTTGCCCACAACCACATTAAGGGATCCATGACTCTCTTACTTCCATCCTTGAATTTTCCTTTTCAAGTTGGACTCCTGTGAGTAAATTTAGTACTTATCATTAAAATGTTCTAGCATTGTATTTCATCAACAAATGAAGTTCAATTCTAATGATCTATACTAGTTCTCTGCTTCATTAATAAGTGTCCTTAGGAACAACTTTAGCTTTTTCCATTTGTTTTTAGTGTTTTCCAAGGCATAGGCATCATGAAATGCTTGTATATGATTTTTTGAATTAATGTTATAGCCTCCCTCAAATCTAGAAATACTATTCATATTTAGTTGTTTGACATAACTTTCCTTTTGATGCCTAGTTGAAATTTGAATAGCCTCCCTTATGTCAATCATGATTCTAATTGCCAATAAGGATTCATCATGGTCCTCTAGTTCATCATATTTTTTATCATGACCATGATACCCTCTATGTTTCCTTCGGTGCATTCTTCTATGTTTATGATCTCTATCTATGTCTCTGTATTCATCTATATGTCTTCCAAGCTAACTATCTTGCTTTCCTCTATCATCTCTACCAGGTTTCCTATCATGGCCTCTATCCATAACTCTTCATCATGAGCTATGGTTGTTCTTGACAGAGCTAGATGAAGAGGATGAAAAACTAAGAGAGCCATGTTGGTTTGTTCTCCTTATATGGCTCATCTAGTTATCTCTTCTTTGCCTACTATTTGTCAAATGTTTAGTTTTCATATATATATACATTATGCTTATTTCTCTCTATTTTGGCATATTTTTGAGTTATATTTCATGCATGGGTTGTTAGTTAATTTTTTGACCATGTTTTGGCTCTATTCCATTTTTGCCAAATTTTCTAGTTATAAAACTAGGGGTTTGACTTGTGATTTATGTTTGTGACCCCCAAAATGATGCCAAACATTGATGGCTCAGAAGACAAAGTTGTTCATCTTATTGGCATAGACCTTGAGGTATTTGTTATCTATTTGTTGTGACCTCTAGCATAGGTCATGACATGGATCATGATGAATGATGATATCATTTTTGGAATCTATGTAGAAAACTAAGCAACTTTTTGAAAGTGACCACCAACCTCTAGGCAACAAAAATTAGTGAAAATGGGGAAAATGTAGTGTCTAGGGCTTTCCAAAATGCTTGAAAGTATAAAAACAACAACCAATGACCTTTTAGCATTTTTAGTAATCTAAAATGACATCCAAGTGCTTAGATTTCCTTCTTAGCATTTTTATACATTTTTTAGTCAATCGTTAGAACATACATTTTAGTCTTAGCATTTTGTTTGGCATTTTAGAACCTTTGTTTTGGCAATATCATCATTGGTCTTAGACCTTTTAGCTTTCCAATGCAATTTAGGTACATCTCCTCAATGCCTAAGGATTTTTTTTTTGATACTTTGATTATTATATTTTGTATTTGATCATTTTGCTTCAAATTTAGATTTTAGGTTGGCAATGCTAACAATCTTTGTAGTGACTATGAAACAAGTTAGGTTGGTAGTGAGTTGGATACTTATGCATGGTTGTCCATGTACTTGAAGCCTCCATCCAAACCCATAAGGGAGTATTTTGTAGCATATTTATTTTGATCAGTCTTAGGATTAATTCCCTTTGTGTTTGTGCCTTTCAAGTGATTCTATTAGTTTTGATGAGGAGATTTTATAAGAAGAAGCTAATGAATAGATCTTAGTTTTAGATCATTAGTAGTTCAACTATTATATCTCTAGTTTAAGTTTAATTTAATGTTGTAATGTTTAGCTAGAATTTATGCGCCATGTATTTTTGTGAGGCTATGTATTTGTATTTTGCCTATTTGGGTATAGGCCTAACTTGGATATGAACTTTATTATGCAACATTGGTTATATTTTAGAAATTGGCATTGAGTAATTTTTATCTAACATTAGAGTCCAATGCTTTTGATGCATTTTCATACTATATAAAACTTCTTGGTAATTTCTATATTTATTTCCACTATAATTTTTTGGCATTTATCAATGTTAGTTTTGACTTGGGTAACAAAATATTGTATTGATTTTCTTAGTGGATAAGTTAGATTTGGTATGCATGGGGCTATCGTCACTATTTTTCTAACATTTTATATTTTTGTTGTGTTTTCCTTACCCCTATGCGCTTGTTTTATAGATGCCTACTATTTTACCTATTATATTTTCTTGGAATCCATTCAATTTTAGTATGCAATAATTTTGTTTTCTGCATATTTTGATATTTGATGAGACGCGATATCGCATGCACCATGATATCGCATGCACCGCGATATCGCGTACGCAATATCGTGGTCGTCGCGATATCATGTCATCCCCTACGATATCGCATACGCGATATCGCAGTCTGCTGCCAAATCTATAAATAAGAGGCAACACTCCCCTTATTCCTCATCCTGGTCTAGAAGTAGGGAGACTCTGGCAGTTTGATCACTCCAGAGATAGATTATTTTCCATGTGCCCGCAGTAGGAGTCCTAGAGTGAACAGATCTTTATTCAAGCAACATTGTACCTAAACGCAAAGTTGTGTATGGCAATAAAGACGAACTTGATTGGATAAACCTTGCAGTGCATGGAATAGGATTTCATTTAAATGTTATTTATTGCTTTCCTAGAATGCGGTACGAGTACTACTTGATTACGAGCATCTAAGGATGTGTACGGTTAGTCAAGGAATCGGCTGCTCGTCGCATGCGGTATGAGTACGACTTGATTACGAGCATCTTGTGTGACTACTTGGTAACCCAGTGGCATATCCAGGATCTATGCTTGGTAATCCTAGTAGTAGTCGTGCACGGCATATGTGTACGGTTAGTCAAGGAATCAGCTACTCATCGCACTTAGGCTAGATAGATTCTCTCAACCCTTTCCTCCTAGTTAAGTACTTTAGTACGACCACTTCGAGCACGTGCGTTACGTGTGGTGATCCCAGTAACGATTAGCGTTTGGTAGCCACAGTTGCATAGTTTAGGGTGTGTACGATAAGTGAGAACAAATGCTGATGCTAGTTAATTTAGACTTAGTCCTTAGTTAGAGTTAGTTAGCTCTCTCAATCCTTCACCCTCATAGCATAGGAGAAAAATTAGAAAAGACCAAAAAAATCATATACCTCGGACTTACTTAACCAT
>MNCI01009719.1:184622-217984 GCA_015680685.1 Gnetum montanum
AAAAGACCAAAAAAATCATATACCTCGGACTTACTTAACCATACACCGTGACAACAACAAGTAAGTCTGGGAAGACAATGAATGATTAACCCCAAGTGTTCCATGGGGAGTTTAGGCATTTAGTCTGTGGAGTTCGACTGGATCACACATGCTACGCTCGTTTTGTATGGTTGAGTGTAGGGGTACCTTGCCACTCATCAATATTTCTTTAAGTAATGCCTTTCTAGCCTAATATTGGTTAATAAGGTGTTATAGCGCAATGCTTGCCCTCCATTATGTTGATAAGTTGATGCAAAATCATGATTTAAATGGCATGGAAAGGTAGTTACCTAATAAGAAATGAGTCCTTGACGACTTTGTTCAAAAGACGTGCCACTAGGTTAATGATTGTCTTTCATGTGGAGTTGGTTATGAACATAGAATATAGCAAAACTTTGTTGCCTACGTCAATTGCCTCTTAACAACAATAATAACCTACTCCCTTGCACATGGATGCCTTCGATCTATTAGCAAATGAAACCATATTGAATACCCCTAGCTATCCAAACCTTGAAACCTCAACACATGATGTCATTCACACCTTCATCATCACTCCATTTGCTTGTTCCTTCTCTAAATGCTCATCCACCCTCAACGCTTGCCCTCGCACAAATGAATCCCTATATAATAGCTCTACTAGAATATATTTTGGCTTCACCCTCACACATGTAGTCAATCTACTGCTAAATTTACATTGCTATCATTGGCACTCCCACTCGCATCATCATGCTAGATAACACTAACCACCCATAGGCTACCTTGCCCTGACCACCTCCTTTTCTATACCCCACACTTAACTCACCAACTTGGTAGCGTTTCCACCTCACATGCACCAACCTATGTACATGGTTAAACATGACTTGGCCCCTTCCTACGACCTAGTGGATACTCTTATTCTCAAGTGATATTATGCTAGTTTTCACTACAAGTAGTTATGGGTGTTTGAAGATGTTACTAGCCCCTTTGGCTCCTACTGCTTACCTAGATCTATTGATTTCTTCCTTGAACTTACCTTCCCTAATGACTAGCTTGGCATTACTCTTTTTTTGCTTGGATGGTGCTCTTACCTACACTAAGTACCAAGAGTTGTAGGCAGCAAAGAGGACAAGCTTGACCCGTTGTATTTAGCTAGGTGTCCTTGCCCTTGAACTATGATAATGACGACACACCTACGTTGACATAAGTGCTTTGCTTGTACCCGGGAGCAATAGCAATATCTCTACTCCAAATGCTAGCTCTTACTAGTGGTTGACACCATTGAATGGTCACTAGTTAACGAGGTTCTTTTGCTTGGTTATGCTATGTTATTGACATTTTTTTCACTTTAGACTCATACCTTGCGTGGTTATGCTATGTTATTGACATTTTTTTCACTTTAGACTCATACCTTGCGTGGTTATGCTATAGACTAGTTTGTTCGGTTTTCTGTAACGTAGTTTTGTAACTTTGGTTTATTAATACACACGCCTTTCACTTTTCTGTCAGCGGGAAAAAACATTCTTTTGCGGTTTCAACACTGGCAAGGTTATGTGTCTTAGAAAATGCTTATAATGAAATTATTTGGACTCCACCCTAAAAAAAATTTCCATACTTGTTAATAACTTTGAGACAATGCTTATACTGAAATTATTTTGACTCCACCCCAAAAAAAATTTCCATACTTGTTAATAACTTTGAAAATGCGTTGAACGTAGGCCAAAAATAGAGATGCTTTAGACTGCTAGGCGGCACGCAGTCCATTGGAAATATCTACATGGCATGGTACCCACTGACGGTTACGATTTGCCTAGACACGGTTGCATTTCATCTTCAACGGCCAGGATTTGTAGCTCCATTCTACCTTCTGGAAGGTTCCTGATTACCATATCTTTCTCACTGTCTCGGGGTTTTAGGGGTTTAAGCTCGCTCTCGCTCGTGTTTTTGTTTTTGTTTTTGTCTGTGTTTGTTTGTTTGGAGGCCGAGCAAAAAACGTTTGTCTACAGTCGGCAGCTCTTCCACTTTTATAGCCTTCACCAGGTCTCCTCCTTTTGCAGGTCAGGTTTGTCATCGTCGCCTCATTCACTTCTCTTGGCTTCGCTCTGCCTTCGTCTTTGGCTCTCTTTCATTTGCTTTCGCAGGTTTTAATTGTTTTTTCGCATTTGGTCGAGTGCTTTCCGAAGGTTTTCCGTTACACATCGCGTTTTTTCCTGTGCAATGCATTGAAATGAACCTTTGACTCGCGTGAATGCTTTTTTTTCTTTTAATATCTGGTTTATTTTGACGAATGTTTTCTGATTTGAAGAGCGTTTTTGTTCGGATGAGCAGGTGCGCTCAAACGTCGCGATGGTGAAGGGTCCGGGGTTGTTTTCTGACATCGGCAAGAAAGCAAGAGGTAGGTTGCATTTCTAAACCTTGACTGCTATGGTTTCTAACGGCTGGGTTTCCTTTTATTTCTTGTTTGCTTGAAATGCATCGATGTCGTAATAATCGGTTTTTTTATCCCGAAGATTCGGAATGGTTGGATGTCATAAGTCTGTCCGATTCAATGGTTTTATTTTTATCCTAAATTTTCTATGCTTTCGAGTGATTTTGGATTTTATAGGGCGCGTAGGTTGAAATTTATATCCTTAAGTATCCAGGATGTTTTGAGTTAGCTAAGTCAGATAGATTCCGAAATGTGCCTACCGGAAGTCACAGTAGCAGTTTATGCACCAATCAGTGTTTCTTGAACAGTACCTTTTTGCTTTTGATTGAAATGATAAAATGACGGATACAGGATAAAGCTATTTCACTCGTTCGTGCTTAAAGGAATTTACATATTGATGATGACGGGGCGCTTACAGACTAGAACTGTGTTTTATTAGCTGTATTTTAAGCATTATGCATTATGTTGCTCGGCTTCCAGCTAATGAGCGATTCTTTTTGTTAATGCTTCTGGCTTTGTTTGAAAGATATTGGTAGTTAGTGTAATGGCATTGCCTTGGGGAAGCATTGCTTGGGAGCAACCAAGAGTCCTGAAATAGTTAAGGGTTTTAAAGGGGACTCAAGGTGGACTATGCCTTAATGTTGACAAGAACCTGTGAGCACAGCATAAGTACACAAGTTACATGCCATATGTTAGTCCAAGGCTAGGAGTGTGGCAAGGACAACCTGACAATCATATCAGCCACCGAACCAATGCAACACACACAACATATTCAAGAGCACTAGCATACACATAGAGCAATTTTTCTTGAGAGAGTTAAGATGTATTTATACTCTAACGCATTCAGCCCTAAGCCTTGCTTTAAGAGAAGGCTGGTGGCTTGAGCTTTAGAGGCAAAGCCTCCCCAACAAGCATACATATCTTTGTGATGTAGTATATAAAGGAATCAGGGCCATGTAGTTCTTTAGTGTGATGGTTAAGATAGCATGGAATCCACAAGGATCTCCATACTTTTTCTGGTGTCTCTTTTGGAAGGGAAGCAGCCTTTGGGCCACTAACAAGGCATACTCTCTACAGTAATGGGTTATTACATGATGCTGTGTGTTAACTATACAATAACACATTTTTATCCAATTCATTGTCATCCTGTGGGAAATTAATCTTGTTTAAAACCTTAAAGAAGTTGATTTAAAGTTGCAAGTCTATTTGTATTTTCTTTCTCTATTTTATGTTTCCATCCCTTGAAAAGAGATGGTAGAAGTAGCTACAATGTGTTAATGTTTATGTTTGTAGTAACATATTTTTACATGGTTTGTTATGCTAGACCTTCTTTACAAGGACTATCTTGTCGACCAGAAATTTACTCTCACAACCTACAGTTCCACCGGCTTGGTATGTTTTTTCTTCTTACATTAAATTTTTGAGAGATACAGTTCTTCCCAAAAGTTATTTGTTAGTTTTACCTTTCAATTATAGTCACGGGTATGGAATTTATGTTTTTTCCACGGTAGACTCTACACTGTTTAATTTATAGGAAGCTTTAGAGATTCAAGGTTACGATATGGTTTTTTTTTGGTATTGAATATTTAATTTAAATTGTCACCTCAGGGGTACTAGCATGATGAAAATTGTCCTGAAAATTGCTTTCTGAAAAATGGCGTTCCATTTGGAAAGTGCTCAGAAAGGCAAATTTCAAGGCTTATATAATATTTTTTGCAATTACAACATTTTTTTTAAACTTGTGAAATTATGGGCTGAAGGTGTTGCATTTTGAATTCTTCTAATTATCAGGTCTTTACAACCAATGCAACAAAGAAAGGAGATTTTTTGCTTGCAGATCTGACAACACAGTTGAAGAACAAAAATGTTACAACTGACATCAAAGTAGATACAGCCTCAAATGTAAGTTTTAGATGTTGCTATATATGGTGATTAAAAAAGGCATCATGGAAATTTTATTAAGGGTTAAGTCTGACTATTTCTATGTAATTAGATAGACATATTTAAACTGTTGAAATCGTTGCCATTGCTTTTCTGTATTTCTGTATAATGAGAGATTTTGATAAGGCTAATGTAATTCTTGTTTATGTGAAAAGGTATTCACAACCATCAGAATAGACGAGCTTACTCCAGGCTTGAAGTCCATTTTAAGTTTTACCATTCCTGATCAAAGATCTGGCAAGGTATGATTATCTAACCAATGCATTTTTAAGAATGTTTGGTGAACAAAGGATGTTTAGGTTGATCCTTCTTGTTGCATAAGGATAACTACATTTTACAGAGTTCAATATAATTTTTGTCGATAGTAGTGAAGTGATTAGCAATAAATTTTCTGTTATCTAAGGATGTCCTCATAATAGACAAGGACTCCTTGTGATGCTCGAGATCTTATGGGGATAATAAAGTAAAGTAGAAATGATTGAACACAATAAAACTATCAAAAACAGAAGAACACATGAAAATACATTATCATGATCATCCTAGCCTTGTCCTAATCAAATGGGGTCAGCTACATAAGTTCTTTTTCACCATTTGCCTTTATGAAGAGTTAGATCTTTGTTTATTTGCCGTTTCTTCAAATCATCTTCAATTGCTTTTTCCCATGTATTTTTTGGTCTTCCTTTTGGTGGCTTTTTTGGAAAAGTGATGTAGCAACGGTTTTTATAGGCTTATTGTCTGATCTTCTTTACAAATGTTCAAACCATCTAAGCCACCATTCCTCTAACTTATCAAACCATCTAAGCCACCATTCCTCTAACTTATCACTAGAAGAACACATAAAAATATCCTAGGGAGATTAAGAAAAACCCTAGCAAGAAATGGCTCCTGCACCATTAGCATTATAGAGAGAGAAATAAGGATTGATGCTCAAGAACAGAGGCAATTTGAGGAAACCATAATTGAAAAAAAATACACACACCCTTCTTTCACATATCTTTGTACACATATTTATACAGCTTAGCCTCTTTCGAGTTGCTGCGTGGGGCTTGAGTCTAAGTTGTATGACTTGAGAAACCAGTGCCTTACCATCACTACAAGTGATGGTCCTAGTTTACATAAATTTCACTGTAGACATACATAGACTATGCCTACAATTAAATAATATATAATAATGAATACGGCAGTATATCACAAGGTAACCAATATAATAACATAATTATAAAAGATAGTGATTGTGAATTGATGATATAACTTTGATGTACCGTAGTTTACCTCATGTGAACGGCAGTTTGCCTTTACTCACCAGGATGTCTATTCCATTTTTAAGCACTGGGATTACGATGTGTCTATTTTCAGTTATAGTGTTGAGAGGTATCAGTCCTTTTCGGTATGTTTTACCGTTGTTATTAGTATTATTAGAACGAGCATTGTATAGTTTAAGGGTTGACTGAAAATCTCAGTGTACTATGTCTGACACTTTATTATTATAACGATGATCCTTTTGTCTTTAAGAACAGTATGTTGCTAAATCTGGCCTTTAATTAACGTTTACGAATGTCAAGAAGTTGACTTTGAAGTGCAGCGGTTTAACGGGGTTATTGATCATTGTTTACCAGGTTGAGCTGCAGTATAGTCATGACTATGTTGGAGTTAGCGCAAACATTGGTTTGACAGCATCTCCTGTAGTTGAAACTTCAGTGGTTGTTGGGAATGAAGGGGTTTCTCTCGGAGGAGAGGTTGCTTTTGATACAGCTTCAAGCAATCTGACTAAATACAATGCTGGCATAAGCTATGTGAAATCTGATTTCACTGCCACCGTAAACTGGTAAGCATACCTGTGTGTTGGTGTGAATCTAGTCAGCAAGATCATACTGATTTCAGTTCATAATATCATCGTTATTGGCATAGGACCGACAAAGGGGACACTCTGAAAGCATCCCTCTTGCAACTTGTCAACCCTGCAACAAGAAGTGCAGTTGCTGCGGAGGTTGCACACAGCATCTCAAAGACTCAAACAACTTTAACTTTTGGTACACAACATTCCCTGGATCCACTTACCACAGTGAAGGCACGAGTTAACAACCAGGGCAAGATTGGTGGCCTTATTCAGCATGAATGGCGTCCAAGGTCCCTTGTCACCTTATCTGGAGAGGTGGATAGCAAGGCACTTGACTCTACACCAAAAATAGGGCTTTCCTTGGCATTGAAGCCATGATCAATTCCTGCAGATTGCAGTGTTTCCCTTCGAATAAAAATTGTAGAAGTTTAGTAAATTCATCGGTTGGCGTTTTGTTATTTCATGCCCCCAACTGGTAGAATCTGTTGCCTTTAAACTATTGCTTTGATATTGCTAAGTTTCAGGAACTCAAAACTTGCCAGAATTTTTTGTGTTTCTTGAAAACAGCGTACATGCTAGAATAAGCCTGTTTGAAATTGAGTTGAAAAAAAATCTGCAATTAATGAAGTGTCCTATTTTGAAGTATATTTTGATTTTCTGTTCTGTTACCAGAAGGTAAACAATTAATTGTTTATATTTGTCAATTTTTCTAAATCATAAAGAATTGGTTTGAGTAAATGATTCTATTTGTTTTGAACATGAGTCGGTGTGGGTGGAAAAGCCTATATATTTTATCTGCCTTTTGAAAATCCTGTTTTTGTATCGGTTAATTTTGTTTTTTCTGTATAACGCTTAACCTCGTCGGCTGCCAGCACAGTGAAAGCACATGGTCGGTGTAGCCGAGTGTCTGGGTGCGCGTTTGGATATTCGATACTTCACTAATTCGTTTAAGCTGTGGAGAGTGGAAGGAGATGGGGATGTTAAGAGTTACCACTTGCCATGAAATTTTTCAGCTGTTATTCATATTTTCGAGTTGAAAGTTATTTTGGTTGAGGGGCAACTAACAATTAGCTAAATTTTATATTATTTTATATTATATTTATAATTTATGTTAGCTAAATTATATTTTATATTTTATTATATTTATAATTTATGTTACAGGTTTGATTCTAGGGGGTTAGGGTAGGGCAGATAAAACTTTTAGTTTTTATTTCACAACGCTCTAGTGCCCTGGAAATATCCATTTCTGGCTGTATAGCTTTCCTACAGATCTTATAAATATTAATTTGTGCATAATACTCTAGACTCTAATTATGAAACGCTAAACCATATTTTGGGCATAATGTTTCATATTTGTAATAATTTGATAATTATTTTATCTTGAAAAACAGAATACTTGATTCCGATATCTATACTTGGAACATGTCTTCGAGCTACATACCTTCCAAGTAGGAACGCTTATCTCTGGGTTGAGAGGTAGAGCCAACTTTTTAATCTAAAGCTCGTGTTCAATTCTTCATATTATAGCTGAACTAGTTTTAACCTCTAAAACTTGGATTTCAAGCTGTATGTTAAATCAGACCGAGTATAAGATAATGGAGATATAAATTAAATTTGATATATAAATCATGTGGTCACAGTAGAGGATAATGAAGATGTGGAGATATAAATTAAATTGTATATATAAATCATATGGTCCCATTGTTCTAAAGATAATGAAGATGGATGAGCAATATGGTCATATTGTTCTAAGGATAATGGAGATGTTGAAGTGTGAATTAAATTTGATATATAAATGGATGAGCAATGGATATATAAATGGATGAGCAATGGATAATGGAGATGGATGAGTAATGGATAATGGAACGTTGAAATGTGAATTAAATTTGATATATAAATTATATCCCAAGCTCTAGTAGGCAAAAAATAAAGGATACAATGGAGATGTGAAGATAAGAATTCAGTTTGATGTTAAATCATAATTGCATTGATGTAGTTGATGTTGGTGAGGAAGATTGATAAAATATGTATGTTGCAACATCAAAGTGGGATCATTTATTGGAATTATAATTTGTTTAACCATCATTTGTTAATTGGGTTGTATTGAGATTATTATTTTTGCTCCTATTTCTTTGTGCTTACTTAGCTTTTGCTTTTAGTTTGCTCGAGAGATGATACCTTAGGCATTTATGTAGAGTGGTTTAAGAAGTTGCTTCAAAGTGGTGAATGCAATTTTATTCATTTTGAGTGAACAAGATCATGAGTTCAAGTTGGATTACCATAGCCTTTATTGTTACGATGTACAAATTTTCTCAACTATTAGAAAAACCCCTTTCCAGTTGTAATTAAAGCATATGGTTACTTAGTTAGAAACACTTACGTGTTAAGCTTTATAAATTGCTATGTTTTTTGCCACTTTGTTTTTTTTTTTTTTTTTTGAAATTTAACTTGAAAATTTTCATGCTTCATTGAGACCCTTTGTATCTATCTAACTAGATTCCAAATTTTTTAAGGAAATTTTTTTTATAAAATTCATAACTCAATGTTGCATAGTAGAATTGAACCTATGATATAGGGTTAGTTGGGAACACTTAGGTGTTAAGCTTTATAAACTGCTATGTTTTTTGCCACTTTTTTCTTTTTTCTTTTTGAAATTGAAACTGAAAATGTAGACTCTTTGTATCTATCTAACTATATTTAGATTTTTTTTAACGATTTTTTTTTTTTTAATAAAAATTCATAACTTAATGATCCATAGTAGAATCAAATCTATGATATAGGGTTACCAAGCCAAGACCATTATTGCTAGGTTAACACCTCATTAATCATGAGTTAGGTTTACCCATGGTTTAAGTGTGTGCTCTATCATTTCAAGTATTAGAGCAAGTTTTGAATCCTTTGGAAAAACTACAAAAAGGCCTTTCATAGCTGGATGAAGATGTAATGTCCCCATTCCCAAATGTTGCTATTGCATAACAAAGATGGTGCCTCTTCATAACAAGTAATATCATTATCATAACAAGACTTGAAAGGGGAGTTGTAGTTGAGACCCAAAAGGGCATGTTGTAATAATGAACATATCTTTTGAGGTGACCTTTGGGGGTTTGATCTAAGGTATTTATACTTAGGGATTAGAGGTCGTATTAGCATGGAGTTGTAGAGCCGATAAAAGGCAAGTAATGGGTGTTGGGTGAAGCGGGACAAGAAGAGAATTGAATATCCCTTTTGGTCAATGATAGGCCTAACTGTGGTGGCAGTGCTGGATTGCTTCTAAGAGATAGATGCCGAAGGAAGGAAACCCTAAGGAACACTTTTAGAGTATGATCCAGATACATTATTCAACATCAATAAAGCATTCTTCTTTTTCACCTTCTCCATTTTCCTTGTCATTTTCATTACACTCAATGTCAAATGTTACATATATTTGATGTTTGCTACGTTATCGTCTTATGTCTAATGTCTAATATAACATATATTTGATGTTTGCCATGACAGTTGAGAACAAGATGTCACAGAAGAGGTAGAGGAGTAGGTGGTCATGGTGAAACTCTTGCATAGATTAAACAAGAGGTACAGGACTAGGTGGTTTTGGAGAAGCTTTAAAGATGATGCTAGTGGATTTGGCTAGAGATATATATATTTTTAGGAGTTTGCAAATTCATATGCTTGTGATAGAGACAACATAACATTGGGTAGTGCTAGTAGTAGATGCCAATAATGACAAGGAGGAAGTCATTATAGCCACGGGAGTAGGGTACAACCATGGGAGTAGGGAGGTTGGTCCATTAGAAAGCTAGCAACCACAACTAGAAAGAGGTTATGCTTTTGTAGTTCTTGAGAGGAGGAGGAGAGATTTGAATAAGCCTTGTTTTAGGTTAAAAAAATAAGTGAAAATTGATGTTCCTTGCTTTGTTCATAATTTAGATTTAAATACCTTGCTAAATTGGATCAAATAAATAGAGTTTTATCTTGAGTTGGAGGAGAGTTGAATTCAAGAAGGTGAAAATTATTGTTAAAAAGTTAACATGACTTGTTGCTACATTGTGGGAGGAAAGTGCAAATGAAACAACAATTAAAGAGATAGAAGAAGATCAAGATTTGGAAATGGTTTATGCAAAAGTTACATCTCCATATTAGAGAGATACATATTTAAGGTTAAAGGAGCTAAAGCAATAGGAGAAGAATGTGGTCACCTACATACAAATTTCATTGGCTATTTATTTATGCTAAGTTGGCATACAAAACTGAAAAGTGGGTTTCTAGATACATTGATGATTTTTGAAAATGCCCATTTAGGACAAGATGATAATCTTAAATCTAGCAATGGTGGAAGAGGCATATCAATTAACATTGAAAATAGAGGAGAAACTTCAAAAAGAGTAAAACAATCTCAACTAAGGAGATAAAGTCATAGAAGAGGTAAAGCATCTACGACTTGTGGATCAACATCATCACTTGGAGGAAGAATGGAAGAAGAATGAATTTCTTACAACTATGAAAATGTAGCAATTAGACATGCTATCATGTATGGTGCTAAACATTGGACAATCCAAAAGAGGCTTGAACAACAAATTATTTTGTAAGAAATGTGAATGCTTAGATGGATGTTGCATGTTACTAGAAGAGATAAATTACACAATATAGACATTAGTGAAAGACCTGAGTGGTTTCTATTTCAAATAAGTTATAGGAATGATATCTTAGATGGTTTAAGCACATGCAAAGAAGATTAGATAATAAACTTATATAAAAAAGGTTGCTCAATCGCTATTTTAGGAAAGCCACCAAACGGAAGACCAAAAAAAAAGTGGAAAAATGATTGATGATGATATGAAGAAATTACAAATAAACAAATATCTAGTCATTCATAGAGGCAAATGGCCCAAGAAAAAAAAAGAAAAAAAAAAAGAAAAAGAAAAAGAAAAAAACCATTTGGCCAACCCCATTTTGTTAGGACAAGGTTAGGATGATCATGATGAACTATAAAATGGTAACTATAGTTTCAACTATGGAAGAGAAGCATACAATTATATTCGAGGAAGTGCTAGATACATTGCACAATGCTACAATTTTCATAATTGTGTTATTATTATGGAAGGCTTGGTCATAAATTCATACATTATCTATGAAGGACTAGAGTAGAGATTTACTACACTATATTGACCATCAACATGACAAAAACAAAAGTACCTATTTGATGAGTGGTGAGGTATCCCTACGCTCAACCATACAAATCACAAGCGTTCATGCACGATCCGGTCAAATTCCGTGTCTAGATCATTATGCTCTAATTACAGTTCGTTGTCTTCCCACTTGGACTAGTGGTAGCTTTGTCACATATGGTTTAGTTCAAAGTGAGGCATATGATTTTTATTATGTTATATTTTATTATTCTATGATTAACAATAGGTTGAAACTTAATTTATAATCAATTTAACTAATCTAATTGCTAATTAATAATCAACTACCCTAGCATAAGTATCTGATCCCACTTCCTGTGCACATCTTGAACACATATAATGCTGCTGGGTTATCAAAAGTTAAGCGTTGTTGGGATTCTTAAGAGTCATACACATGCTCGAAGTGATTGTACTTATGTGCTTAATTAATTAACATGCATGAAAATGTAAATATTAACTAAGTACATGAAAGGTAAATTGCATGGAAAGTAAATCTAATCTAAGTCAAAGCGTTGCAATGAATAAGAATCAATCTTGATCTTATTGCTACTCATGGAACATGTCTAGGTACATTGCCAATCGAATAATACTTTGTATAATTGACTCAGATCCACTTTGTGGGCACTCACTGATTGTTCTCTAAGATTACAAAATAAAACTACAAGAATTTGGCTACTCTATTGACAAAACTATGAAAAACTATATGAAAATTGATTGGAAATCATGAGCCCAAGTGCTATATTTATAGGCCAACATATACCTCACGACATCAGATATTCGACATTGCATCTGGGCTCTAACATTATATACCTGATGTCGAGGCTCCAATGTTGGATACCCGACATCGGAACATGCAAAAAGGGTGATTCATCATACCCCACGGTTGAATGAAAACTTCTCCTTGAGTAAAGAAGAGGAGGAACAAGTTCCTTACAAAATATTGAGAAGGTGTGGGATTATTGATTGATATGCAAACTATTGACTGACTTTGAGTGCTGCATTACATAATTTTATTCAAGTGGATGCATACAAAATGATAGAGTGATAAAAAGATTGAACAGACATCGAAGATTACAAAATTTGTAGAGGTCCTTAAAAATCCACTAAATATCATTCTTCTTGTTGTCACTAGCGGCGGTAAACTTTTAACCTTGATTGTTATGTCAGTGCTTCTCTGGTTATGCAAAACATTCTTAAAGGGTGGATTGAAATTTCTTCTCATTGCCTGATGGATATAGCAAACATGCAAAGCTTGAGCTGCTATCTTAAATGTGCTATGATGTGTCCATGGTCATATCCTCCATTGTCCCTCTCTTGGCTTTGTTTTTATGCCTGGAAAAAGGCCTTCTTCCTTAGATGTTTCTTTTAGCATCACCTGCAATCACTAAAGGATCAACATTAGCTGTGGTAAATTTTCCTTAATAGTTAACCCTTGTTAGATCTCTTAGTTTTCGTTTAAGCATAGGGTGATTACAGCATACTCTGCCCAAGGCTATGAGGCAACTAAAATTATTAAGTTGTTCACATTATTTTGATCAATTACTATTAGTTACCATGATGTTTGAAAATAGGATGTTAGAAAAATTTTAAAAATTTTAAAGTAGGCATCCCTAGCCCCCATGACTAATAAGCGTAACTCTAAAAGCACATAGGCTTTTAAATAATTGAAACCAAAGGTCTAATTTAGAAGATGGCCAAGAAATATTAATGGATATGGAAATAGAAAAGTAGGAAAAATCAATGAAACAGATGAGAAGTAGTTCCAAAATCATGCATAAATTCAGAGAAATCGTCATTGATGTTCTAAAAGATGTGAAGGTTAGTACAAAGTCATGATCAACAAAAGTTATGTAAGTGGATCCTCCCCAAAGAAGGCTCCTACCATAATGCCCTTGCATAACCACTTCTATAGATGTGTGTGGGCATCCAAGAAGTTAAATGTAGATCATGCCTTTGTTCCAAACAGCACACAACTGCCATGGTTGGGATGTTGCACTATACTATACAGAACCAAAAGGTTCATGATTGCATGCAACACTGAGGTGAATAATGGAATGAGAAGGGATTGCAGAGATTGGGATGTAAGGTACTTGACCATATTCATAATAGGTTCTTGTAACAAGTGTGATTAAAATTATCAACTTACCTATTCATCCAAGTTTAGACCAAGTTCATACCATGAACAATGACCTCGCATTGATGTGTTCTATCTTGCCAACCACCATGAGTCCACAACCGCCTCAAAGAACAATCATCACTCCAAAAAGAGAAGAAGAAAGGAAGGGCCTTAGTTAGAGGGGCACCTTCAAGCATGGGTAACATGTCTTTCCAACCACATAACCAATGTTTGTAGCCCATTATTGTGTCTAAGGGATGTGCTTTGAATTTTTATTATTGTTTTTCTTTTTTTTTTTGGATGGGAATCATACCATGTAAAGATAAAGCTTCCTTTTTATTGGTTGATGGGAGAGTGATGATACATTCCAAGAGGAGTCATAAACCACATGAAGGAAGTTAAGAAGAGAACCCAACAAGTCCCCTTGAGGTCACATCCTTTGCCATTCCCACTTGGTTATTCACAATGATCATTGATTAATTTTAGTTTCATAAAAGAAGACCAAATTGTTTTCATGAAAAAGACCTTTTATTTAGAGAACTAGAGGGATGGATAAGGTGGTCTCACTACTTTACACAATTACTTATTCAATCATTTTGATAGCATAGCACAAAAAACCCAACACATAGCGTTGACTTCTACATCATGACTTGGCAATTTTATTAACAAAACATAAAATACATTTATAAAACATAAAGAGAATGACTCAAGAAAAGAAAAATATTAAGAAATGGAAAACATATGAAGAATTAGAAAATTTCAAAAGAAATCGGAAAATGATAAAAAATTGTAAAACAAAAAAGTGAAAAACACTTATTAATTCTTGAACCAAGATAGAGAATCTCCCCCACAACTAATTATATGGTCGCACATTTAGGAGATGGACCACACAATCCCCTAGTTATACACCATTGGTTTCCCATCTATCACCATTACTGATTTAATTAATTGTGTGGTACCACATCTAACATTGGTGATAGTCTTGTTTGGATCATTTAGAGATGTATCTTCATCTAGACTTGAAGGTATTTCCATTTTGGGGGGTCTAGATGTGTTTGCTTTTTCTTCTTGATTTTCTATTTTAATTTCGAAATCTTTGTGTTTAATATCCTTTCCTGGTGTATAATCAGAGTGTAAGATATATGCATCTAAGTCCTTTGTTTAGTCCATTTTCTTAAGTCTAGAACTAATAAGCAAATCAATTGTCTCCACGTATCTTTGAAATAGTTTTGTACTCTGACTTTTAAGCCACTGGCTGTCTTTTGGCTTAGTGGCTACTATGTAGATTGGCTTTTGCTCACACACTTGCTCTTGAACTTTATGATGGGTTGGTATAGGAGTTGTGTTAATATTTTGAACTTCCAACCCACAACTACACCCTTTATCATTATTGGTGATGCACAGATTCTTCTGTCTGTCCACAATGATAGGTTTATCGTTTATGTCTTGTGTTGGTGTGGTGATGGTTGTTGGCTTTTGTGTATGATTAGGAGACATCATTTTTGTAAGGAAGGTAGTTGCATCAGATTGGCCTTGTGCTGTTTCAGGTGATGTAGTAGGTCCATGAGTGTTTTACTTCGGCTTACAGCCTTTCCTCTAGAAGGGATGTTTCCAAGACATTGGTTGAGATCTACTAGCGTTATCATTTATGTGTATGTTTGTAGCACAAGTGACATTCTCTTGTTGATATTGTGATGCTGAACCTTCCTATGTTGTTGGAGGTGACATATGGTGGAGGTGAGTATGAGAATATTGAGGAAATGATGTAGGGTGAGAGGTGTGAGGTGGTGATCTCGTATAAGATGTTGCAGGATAATGATATTCAGAAGAGTGGTAGTAGTGATTTGAGGTAGAGGAAGTAGAACTAGTTGGTGAAACATGGTGTTGAACATAATATTCATGTGGGTTTGGTTGGTAGGATGGATATGGTTGGTTTGGTGGTGACCTCCCCCATGATTGTGGTTGTTTCCATTGTGGTTGATGCCAATGTTGAGGTTGGTAATAAGTCCTCCTAGGATAGTATGGTTGATTTTGGGGTTTTCTAAAATTATTGCATAGAAGAGGAAATCTCCTGGGCATGTACTTTTGTACAAACTTTGGATTTAATGCACTAGCCCAATACTCATGTAGATGCAACAAGACCAAGCAATGGCCCTTTGGATGGTCATATAGGCAAATGTCACATCCACCATCCTCTTCGGTGGTTGAGTCTATAGCCTCTTCTTCTATAGTCATTTCCCCTTCTTGCCAAAAAGTGTTCCTAGCTATTTCTTTGTTCTTTTTCCTCCTTTCGTTGTGATCACTTGATTCATTTTGCACTATTCTCTCTTCTATGATTTCTTCACAAGTTTTAACTTTCTCGTTCATCAATTCCAACATCTTATCCAACTTTTCTTTAATCTCGACAATAGAATTTTGTATTGGCCCTCATTGACTATTCTCTAAGATTACGGAATAAAATTGCAAGAATTTGGCTACTTTATTGACAAAGCTATGAAAAACTATATAAAAACTAATTGGAAATTGTGAGCTCAAGCACTATATTTATAGGTTGGCATATACCTTGCGACATCAGATATCTGACATATCATCTGGGCTCTGACATCGATACCTGACATTGAGGCTTCAACGTCACGTACCCAACATTGGGGCATGCAAAAAACATGATTCATCACTATTGAAGCTTAATTAGAAAAGAGAATGGTTGATTCACATCTAGATGTTATTGAAACTAATTACCCTGTGATGAGTGGCGAGGTACCCCTACACTCAACCATATGAATTCGAGTGTTACACGCGCGATCCGGTCGAACTCCACAGACTAAGTGCCTACACGCCTTATGGAACACCTAAGGTTAATCAATCGTTATCCTCCCAAACTTACTTGTAGTTGTCATTGTTGTATGGTTAAGCAACCTTGAGGCATGTGATTTTTATATCTTTTATGTTTTTATCGCCTATGCTAAGAGAGGAAAGGGTGAAGAGACTAAGTAACTAACTTTAACTAACTAAGCCTTAATTACCCTAGCACCAGTATCCGTTCCCACTTGCCATTTTACACCCTGAACCAATGCAACGCTGTTGGGATTAACAAACGCTATTCGTTACTGGGATTACCAAGCGTAACGCACGTGCTCGAAGCGGTCATACTGAATTTACTTAACTAGGAGTTAAGGGGTGAGAGAGATTTAATTAACTAATAAAGCATTTAAACATTTAACAATAATTAAAGTCCAATTTAGCTTAGTCCATGCACTGCAAGGTTTATCCAAAAGTTCATCTTTATTGCCGTACACAATTATGTGCTCAGGTACAAAATTGCTCGAATAAATATCCATTCACTTAGGGACTCCTACTACAGGCACATGGAAATTATTCTAACTCTGGAATGGAAAAATGGCACGAGTTTGGCTACGGTCTAGATCTAGATGGAGAAACAAGGGAGAGCTGCCTCTTATTTATAGAACTGGCGACGGGCTGTGATATCGCGTACGCGATATCGCAGGGAAGGACGCGATATCGTGGCCCATGCGATATCGCGTCCCATCACCCTGCAAGCCACTTTAGAATCAAAAATTGAGAAGAGAAGTCTACTAAAATTCTAGATCATAGATAGGGATAAAATAGTTTAGACTATTTTAGATAATGTCAGCTCAAATAAATTTATTTCTAGATTTAGGCTTGAGTAGCTTTTTAGTTTTTGTTTTTTTGAGGAGGGATTGTAAACTTGGATCCATAATAGTAAGGGCACCAAAAAGCTAGTATGAAAAACATAATCAAAGGTAGATTCAAAACCACACATAGTTAATTTGGTTGGTTGAATCATAGTGTTAAATGCAAAATTACTCAATAGTGCTTGGTGAGTTTTTTAATGGGAAAATTTCTTAACTTTGTAATTTATGGTGTGATTTCTATGGATGCTTACCATATTATTTAGGCCAAACTATGGCATTTTGATGAACATACTATAATTGATTCATGGTATAATACTGTGATTGTAATAAATGATAAGTTAGAGATTCCATTTACATGGTGATAGGCCCAAGATAGTGATGGTCAATCATCCTTCATCACTAAGAAAGATCTCTATGATAAAATGGTAGGATATATGTGTTATTGGTAAATAGTCACCTAGGCCTGGTTACTCTAACTTCTCCTTTGTGAGAAGGCATCTCTTCTTCCAAAGTTATGGGGCTACTTTGCTATGTTTCTTAGAGAGACTTGTCTTGAGCCCCTAGGTATTCTCTACCCACCTACTTGTGTTAGTTTTGGGTATAGGTACCATTTTGTTGAAGGTCATTCGAGCTTTTCTTGATAGTATAACATGAGTTACTTTAGCGCTTGAGTATTTCTCTTAAACTATATGCAAATACATTCCTTCTTTCTATCTTGCAAAAATAACAGGTCAAGTCCACCTCACCACAAAACACAGTGAGAATTTTTAACCTTGAACATTTCCACATTTCTACTAAGGAGGCCAAAGGAACGAGACATGAACATAGTGAGTGGTAGAGCAGGGACCTCAAGAAGTGAGCTACCCCATGATGTGGGAATTGACCTCAAGTGATTCCCTACATATCAATATAGTGAAAAAGAAACATAAAAGCTTAGTATCTTTAGTGGTTATCGCAAAATTATTAATTTATTTGTCTCTTGAAATTTAGGGGTTAGTTGAAGGTCTCACCCTTTGTTTCGACACACAAAAAAGTGGAATAAGAAATTTTTACATACTGCAAATATATATGGATATTATAGTATATAATAGTGTAGAATGATTTATTTAATAAGTGGAAGTATGCAGGTGATAGTAGGAAAAAACATGCCCCATCAAGTATAATATTTTTGCATTGGTCAAAGATAGATGGATTTGTTGGAAAAACTTCTTCATTATGGGCCTTGGGGGTCCACTGGAAAAGTTTCATGTGTGTGTATGTGCTTGGTATTGAATTGGTTTGTGCCTTAGTTAAAAGTACTTCTTGTTGACACTAACATCTCCCATGTAGTACATGGGGGGACTTGACAAGTTTGTTTAGCTTGGTAGTTAATTATTTAATAAAATATTCATATAAAGTAGTAAAAGACAACAATAGTGTAAAGTTTATTGTTGGTAAGCTTGTGTTGAAGATATGGAGATGCTATAAGAAGAACCATAATAAAAAAAAAATTATATTGGCTCATTTTGGGAATTTTATAAAATAGACATTTCTTGGAAGCTTGGAGCAAGTTGTCAAAAGTGTACAATCATAGCCTCCTTTATATGAGATTGCAAAAATAGCAAACCCTCAAATTAAACATTTTAGACATACATGACTTGTATAGAAAAAAATAAAATTTAAATAACAAGTAAAAAAAATTTAGTGAGCAAGTTTGAGAATATATTTGAGTTTGCCTTGACAATTAAAACTAAGTTTATATTTAACATTAATTTGCTTAGCTTTGTTAGAGAGAGAAAGGTAAGTTTCTTAATTTAGAGATTTGTATCATCTCATTCTCAGTAGTTGGTTAATCAAAAATTGAATTAGTAGGGATCACCATCTACTATTTATCAAAATTTGGTATAATGCTGTTGAGTTATTGAGGTGCACCATTTTTGGTTTGGTCTGTCATCATAACATTTTCGACATATCTAGCTTAAGTTGTTGCAACGATGGTTTATCCATCCACAAAGATTATCACCACTATGTCTTGTGATTCGGGCCTTTTGGGCCGATTCGCAGGTGCCACCATTAAATCAATGAAACCATGTTTCAACCCTAACTTTGTAAGACATCAGGTCATTAAGCCGGTAACGGAAGTTTCTACGTGAGAATATGCAATCCAAAACATGACCGTGTTCTTAAATCTGAAGGATCCAAAACTAAACAACCTAATGATCAATTGATCATCAAAACTAAAATTTTGTAGGGTAAATTTGATGATCAATTTCTTAAAATCTCCCTAATCAATCAATGAAGAAGATAGATTAAAGATATCATATTTTTAAATGAAATCTTTCTTGAAATAACAACTTTGATGTTTTACATACCAAAACTAAAGCGATATCTGAAAATACTAATCAACAAACATTAGTTGAAATAGAGATCATCCAAGTTCAAAAGAAGGGACAACTACATGTTATTAAAATAGGAGCTCATCCACATGTAGATGAGAAATAAAACTTCATTGATTATTCAATAATATCTTAGCTTGGTCTTATGAGAATCTTAATACTTTTAATCCTCCTTTGATGACATCTACTATACCTCTTAAACTTGAAACAAAACCATTTAGGAAAAACCTTAGACTCGTTAACCCCAAGATTGAATCATTAATGAAGACAAAAATCGATTAACTATTGGAATCTAAAATTAAATGTCCTTTGAGGCATTCTAGTTGGATATCAAACTTAGTACTAGTTAGGAAGTGAATAGGAAAAATATGATTATGCACAGATTTTCATAACCTTAATACCTCTTGCATTAAGAATAATTATCCACTTCCTCTGATGGAAGAACTATTGAAAATTGTGAATTGTGCACAAATGTACTTATTTTTAGAAGGATATTCATAATATAATCAAATTTTAGTGAATAAAAAAGACTAATATAAGGTTGCTTCTATAACAATATGGAGAACCTTTTAATTTGCGAAGATGTCCTTTGGCCTTATAAACATTGGATCCATCTTTCAAAGGGCTCATAAAGAAATGTATTATTATATATTTAGATGATTTATCTATTTTCTCTAAGTATTGAGGCATTTACCTTAAAGATCTTAGAAACATTCTCATAAGATGCAGATGGTTTGAAGTTACTCTAAATGCTAAGAAATTTGTTTTCAATGTTCAAAGTGGTAAATTCCTTGGTCATATAGTAACTAAAGAAGGAATCATGATGGATCCTAAATGAGTAAATGCTATTTTAGAGGTACCTTATCCTTTGTCTAAGATTGATCTTAGATATCTTTTTTTTTGGAAAAATTAATTTTGTTAGATGATTTATTCCTATGTATATAGAATTAATTAAATCTTTAAATAACATGCTTAAGAAAGATAGTAGTATGCATTGTTTGGTAGAAAGAAAAAATGTTGTTCTTGTTATAAAGGAAGCCATTATAAAAACTCATATCTTAGCATCTCCTTGGTATGAAAATGTTTTTTTCTTATATGCTGTTTCTAGTGATGTTATTGTTATTGCTATTTTAATACAAGACATTGTTGAATAAGGTGAGAGATTTATAGCTTTCATGTTTGCACCATTGAAGGATGATAGTCAAATAATTACATGTTGTAGTCAAAACACTAAAGAAATTCTACTACTATTCATTAAACACTAAAGTTTTCATCCTTGTCCTAGACTTAGCTACTATTGCCTTGGCTAAGTTACAAGATCCCAATGAAAAACATTCTAAATGAAATCATGAAATTGCAAGATTATGATTCAATGGAAATTAGCAAAATTAGGAAGAGGCAGGACTGACTAAGTTAATAGCTAAGGCTTCAACTTTAGAAACTCACAATGCATTAGAGATTCAAGAATCAATACCTCTTCACATATTATATGTTGAAGAGGAAAAAAAACATCCCATTTGCTCCTAATACTTGCATGATCCATGATATGAAGATACTAAGTTTTATCCAACTTTTCATTGTTAGATTTTAGATTTACCTAGATATAAAAGAAAGATTCTATTATCTAAATGTTCTACATTCATCTTAATTAATGATGAAGTGTCATAGTTTGACCACATCAATGGGTAGCCATTGACGAGATCTCATTGATGCAAGGTTTGACCTGTTGATGTGTACTCATTGATGGGACACCCTGTTTCGTCTATAAATGTGTGCCTTCCACTGCATTTATGGCATCAGATTTTATAGTTGTAGCAAAGCTCTAGTAGTTTTTTCATCTAAAAGTTAGAATATTTTCTAAGTGCCCATAGTAGGAGTCAAAGAGTGTAGTTAGCAAGATAGGACCACCCATAGATGGTAGTTAGTTGATCTACTAACTCAAGATGAATGTTACTTTTCTTGAGTGAAGGCAAGTTCCAGGCTTTGTACATCTCATGAGAAATTAGATTGACACTAAAACTTGAATCTAGAGGAGCTTTGCAAGGCTCATTTTTGGTAATTTGAAGGTAAATGAAGGGGTTTCCAGGATTAGGTGAAGGTAGCCAACTTTAATCCAATCAATTATAGCATGGGTTAGCATGATGGTGTGCACTTTGGGAGGTGTTTGGTTCAAAGGGGACTCAAGTGGATTGGATATAGAGGATGAAAAAGTAGGATTATCAACTGCATGAGTTTGCAAGGGCTTTGCAGGACTATTGGTTCAGAAGAATGGTCTTTTTCAGGATCTATTTTCCAAACCACTTGGTTGAGGAGCTGACTATAAGTTAATGGCCCTAGTAGCATTATGTTACTACAGCTAGGCTGGAATTTCTTTTTGAATGGATGGAGTAGGTGGTAATTGGGTTAAGGGCAAAGAGACATGAGCAGAAAGATGAGGAGGTGATAAGGATATGGGGACTTCCCTCTTGAAGATGGAGAATAAGCTTTGTAGTACTCAAGAGGGTAGTAGTGATGCTAAAAAGAAGCATGACTAGAAGAGTCATGCAGAGACATGGGTTGCTAAACATAGTACCCATACGGATTAGGTTGTCTGTAAGGGTACTACTACCTAGGTGGTGGCATCTCCCACAACTATGGGTGTTGCCACTGATGATACTACTCATATGATTGTGGTAGAGCTCCACTTGGGTAATAAGCTTGTTAATGTTGGTGGAATTGGCTACGAGTACCTTGAGGATAAGACAATCTTTTGGGTGCTTTCCTTTTTGCTAATCTAGCATTTAGAGCGTACACCCTAGATTCTTGCAAGTGTGACAAAATAGGGCAACATCCATTAGGATGTTCATATTGGTAGATGTCACACCCACCATCATCATCTAACTTAGATTCCATAACCTCTTCAACTATAGCAGCCTTGTCCTTACCCCTTTGGTGGGCACCTTCAGCTTCCTTCCTTCTCCTGTGATCAAGATCACTACTTTGCTCTTTGAATTCCTCTACAATTTTTAAAGCTATTTGGAACTTTTCATCCAAAGAATCCCACATTTTATCTACCTTAGCCAAAATTTTGGAGATATATTTCTGGATCAACAAGGTTTTTCATTCCACCACTTCATCAAGTGGTGCCTCCTTCTCATTGTCAACAAACTAGACTTCCCTTTTTTTGATGGAAGGGTCTCGATTTTATTCCTCAACACTTTCTCTCTTTTTGAGCTCTTCTTATTCTTTTGCAACCTACTCAATGAGCCTTTCAATTTGATGGGCTCTTTGTTCTAATAATCTCCCTTGGGCATAGACCTTATGAGTTCTCCTCATTTTTTATCAGATCCCATATATGATATGACGAAGCTACTCCCTTTGAGAATAACCATGACTAGGACATTTGTGTAAAAGAGAATAATACCAGCCCATGGTTGTATCCAAGGGTTCATGTGTTCCTTGTTTTCATCCTTGGATTTGCTTTCTCAAGGTGGACACTTGAGAGTATGTTTGATATTCATCATTAAACAACGCAAACATCATACTCCATCTACAAATTACTTCCAATTCCAAAGAGTAGTATCAACTTTCTACTTCTTTTATGAGTGTCCTAAGAAATAACTTAAGTTTTTGCCAATCATTTTCTATGTTCTACAAGGCATAAGCATCATGAAAGGCTTGTAGATGGTAATATGAACCTAAATTGTATCCTCCCTCAAACTTGGAGATATTGTTCATATCCAACCACTTTATTCGGCTATGTTTCACATGCCTTGTTGGAATTTTGATTACCTTTGTGATGTTCAACATGTTTCAAATTATGAAAAAATGCTTATCATAGTCATGGCATTTGTGATGGCCATGGTGCCTATGATGCCCTCTTCTATCCCTTCTCTCAAGATGGCAGGCCTCCCTTGAATGTTCATGTCTCTGATCTCAATCATCCCAGCAAGATCTATGATCATGGTCATTTCTATCTTATTGATCACCTCCATCACGATCATGCCCTTTGCAGCTTGGGTCAAAGCTTGAGGAGGAAGAAGAGGATGACAAATGTGAAAAGGAAGGAGGACTAGCACTATGGTGCTTGCCACCCCCTCTTTGATGATCATGAGCATGATCATCATCATGATGCTTGTCCTTGCTCCTATCATGGCTCCCATGTTTGGATCTCCCATGATCATGGAACCTATTCTTGCTTGAACCAAGATTATTTACAGTGAATTGGAAATTTTGGTTCAAGCCCCCTTCACCAAAATTAAGGGGAGGAGAGTATACATGCTAAGAATCCTCAGAGAGGGAATCCTCATTATCCTTTTGGTTCAGCAAGAACTAGGGGTTATTAAACCATTTCCTCTTTATAGCTTCATAGCATTTCTCTTGTTGTCGATCTCTTTCCCATTATGTTTTAGTGGGACGATAGTTTTGATATTCATGTTCTTGCACAACATATCCATCACTGAGATCCTAGATGCCCAAGCTCTTGAGAGTTTGGAGTAGCATCCTAGGAATTGATTGGTTGGGTGGCAACATAATTTTGCCCTTCATGTCTCTCCACTGTAGTTGTTCATCTTGATGCAAAATGAAGGTGAAATTAGGCACAAACTCATTTCGATGAGTAAATACCACTTTGCATTCTCAAGGCATTGGCGGTTTTGATCCATTGCACGTATGAGAAGAAGACATTTTCACTTAGAAGAAAAATAACAATGTGCTTTAATAATAATAATAATAATAATAATTTGAATGATTATGACTTTAGGGTTCATTCCAAGAATTTTAAATAGTTTTCACTAAGTCCTATATAGCACATGTCACTAACTAAAATTCCCTGGCAACGACACCAATGATGAACGACGAGTAAACCCTATGCTCAACCATACAAATCACAAGCATTTACACATGATCTAGTCGAATTCCAAGGACTTATAGGTTTTTGCATACAGTGGTCTAAACGGTGAATCAATTGTTGTAATCGTTCTCTTCCCAATTACACTTGTGAATACAAGGGTATGGTTAAGTATAACTGAGGCATCTGATTTTTTTTATCATTTTTATCTTTTTATGTTCTAAGTTGCCTAACAACAAAAAATAAAGAATAAGGTAATTAATTACCAAATTAATATAACAACTAGATAACACTTGACTAATCCTAACATAAGCATCCATTTCCACTTGCCATACACATCTTGAACATGTATAATGCTACTGGGTTACCAAACATTAAGCATTACTAGGATTACCAAGTGTTACATGATGCTTGAAGTGGTCGTACTTATGTTCACTATTTAATTTATCTTAATTAATTACTTAATTACCTAAAACATTAAAGAAAATTGCTTAAAATATTAAATGCTTAAAGAAATGATTAATCTAATCCAAGTGCTACATGGTTTGATTAGAAAGATCATCTTTATTACTACACATAATAAAGTGCTCAAGTACAATAGTGCTTGAATAAAGATCCGTACACTCGTTGACTCCTACTGTGGGCACTTAGGAAATATTCTAACTTTTGAGTGGAAAAATTTCTAGAGCTTCACTACAACTATGAAATCTGATGCCATAAATGTAGCAGAAGGCACACATTTATAGGAGAAAGAGGGTGTTCCATCAATGAGTACACATCAAGATGAACAACTGTGGTGGAGAAACATGGAGGACAACATTATGTTAACACCCAATCAATCAGTTCCTAGGATGGTGTTCCAAACTCTCAAGAGGTTGGGCATCTAGGACCTCAATACTGGATATCTTGTGCAGGAACATGAATATCAGAACTATTATCCGACTAAAACACAATAGAAAAGAGATTGACAATAGGAGAAATGCTATGAAGTTGCAAAGAAGAAATGGTTTAATAACCCTTGGTTATTGATGAACCAGAAGGACAATGAGGATTCCCTCTCTAAGGAGTCTTAGCATGTAGAATCTCCTCCCCTTGATTCCGGAGAAGGGGGCTTGAACCAGAATGTATAGTCCATTGTAAATAATCCTAGGTTAGGCAAGAATGGATCCCATGATCATAAGTGATTCAAAGGTGGAAGTCATGGTAGGGGTAGGGACAAGCATCATGATGATGATCATGGCTGTGACCATTGAAGAGGGGGTGGCAAGCACCACAATGCTAGTTCTTCTTCCTCTTCACCTTTGTCATCCTCTTCTTCCTCCTCAAGCTTTGACCAAAGCTGCAAAGGGCATTATCGTGATGGACGTGATCGGTGAGATAGAAATGATCATGATCATAGAGCTTGGAGGGATGATTAAGAATAGAGACATGGACATTCAAGGGAGGCCTACCATAATGAGAGAAGGGATAGAAGAGGGCATCATAGGCACCATGGCCATCACAAAGGCCATGACTATGATGAGCGTTTTTTCATAATTCAAAACATGCTAAACATCATAAAGGCAGTCAGAATTCTAACAAGGCATGTGAAAGATAGTTGAATAAAGAGGTTGGATATGAATAATATCCCCAAGTTTGAGGGGGGGATACAATTTAGATTCACAATACCATCTACAAGCCTTTCACAATGCTTATGCCTTGCAAAACATAGAAAACGATTAGCAAAAACTTAAGCTATTTCCTAGGACACTCATAAAAGAAGTAGAAAGTTGATAGTGCTCTTTGGAGTCAGAAGAAATTTGTAGATGGAGTACGATGCTTGAGCTGTTTAATGATAAATATCAAATGTACTCTCAAGTGTCCAACTTGAGAAAGTATATCCAAGGATGGTGACAAGGAACACATGAGCTCTTGGATGCAGCCATGGATTGGTATTATTCTTTTTTTGCACAGACGTCCTGGCCATGGTTATTCTCAAAGGGAGAAGCTTCATCATATCATAGATGGGATTTGATAAAAAATGAGAACTCTTGAGGTCTATGCCCAAGGAAGATTATTAGAACAAGGAGCCCGTAAATCGAAAGGCTCATTAAGTAGGTTGCAAAAGAAGAAGGAGAGCTTAGAAAGAGGGAAAGTGTTGAGGAATACAATTGGGATCCTTCCATTAGGAAAAGGGAAGTCTAGTTTGTTGACAATGAGAAGGAGGCACCACTTGATGAAGTGGTGTAGCAAAAAACCTTGTCGATCCAAAAATCTATCTCTAAAATTTTGGCCAAGGTAGATAAAATATGGGATTATTTGGATGAAAAGTTTCAAATAGATTTAAAAATTACAAAGGAATATAAAGAGCAAAGTAGTGATCTTGATCGCAGGAGAAGGAAGGAAGCTAAACGTGCCCACCAAAGGGGTAAGGACAAGGTTTCTATAGTTGAAGAGGTTGTGGAGTCTGAGTTAGATGATTCTGGTGGGTGTGGCATCTACCAATACAAACATCCTAAGGGATGTTGCCATATTGTGTCACACTTGCAAGAATCTAGGGTGTATGCTCAAAATCCTAGATTGGTAAGAAGGAAAACACCCAAAATATTTCCTTATCCTTAAGGTAATCCTAGCCACCAACATTAACAAGCTTGTTACCCAAGTGGAGCTCTACCACAACCATATGAGTAGTATCATTAGTGGTAGCACCCATAGTCATGGGAGATGCAACCACCTAGGTAGCAATACCCTTACAAACAACCTAATCCATATGGGTACTAGGTTCAACAACCCATGTCTCTGCATGACTCTTCTAGTCATGATTCTTTTTAGCATCACTACTACCTCTAGAGTACTACAAAGCTTATTCTCCATCCCCAAGAGGGGAGTCCCCATATCCTTATCACCTCCTCATTCTTCTACTTATGTCCCTTTACCCTTAACCCAATTACCACCTACTACATCCATTCAGGGAGAAATTCTAGCCTAGTTGTAGTAATATAATGCTACTAGGGTTGTTAACTTATAGTCAGCTCCTCAACTGAGTGGTTTGGAACATAGATCCTGAAAAAGATCATTCTTCTAAACTAATAGTCTTGTAAATCCCTCACAGACTCATGCAGTTGATAACCCTGCTTCTTCCTCATCCTCTACATCCAATCCACTTGAGTCCCTTTTAAAGCAAACACCTCCCAAAGTGCACATCGTCATGCTAACCCATGTTGTAACTAATTGTATTAAATATAGTTTCCTTCTTAGGAAACTATTTGATCCTAGAAGCCCCTTCATTTACCTTAAAATTGTCAAAAATGAGCCTTGCAAAGCTCCTCCTCTAGATTCAGGTTTTAGTGTCAATCTAAATTCTCATGAGATGTACAAAACTTGGAACTTGCCTCCACTCAAGAAGAGTAACATTCATCTTGAGTTGGCAAATCAGTTGACTACCATCTATGGATGGTCCTATGCTGCTAACTACACTCTTTGAATCTTATTGTGGGCACTTAGAAAATATTCTAACTTTCAAGTGGAAAAACTGCAAGAGCTTCACTACAACTATGAAATCTAATGCCATAAATTTAGTGGAAGGCACACATTTATAGTCAAAATAAGGTGTCCCATCAACAAGTACACATCAATAGGTCAAACCCTACATCGACAAGATCTTGTCGATGGCTTCCCATTGATATGGTCAAACTATGATGCTTCATCATTAATTAAGGTGAATGTAGAACATTTAGATAATAGAATATTTCTTTTATATCTAGGTAAATCTAAAATCTAACAATGAAAAGTTGGATAAAACTTAGTATCTTCATGTCATGGATCATGCAAGTATTATGAGCAAATGGGATGTTTTTTTCCTCTTCAATAGATAATATGTGAAGAGGTATTGATTTTTGAATCTCTAATGCATTGTGAGTTTCTAAAGTTGAAGCCTTGGCTATTAACTTAGTTAGTCCTTCCTCTTACTAATTTTGCTAATTTCCATTGAATATCATAATCTTGCAATTTCATGATTTCATTTAGAATGTTTTTCATTGGGATCTTGCAACTTAGCTAAGGTAATAGTAGCTAAGTCTAGGACAAGGATGAAAAATTTAGTGTTTAACAAATAGTATTATAATTTCTTTAGTGTTTTGACTACAACATGTAATTATTTGACTATCATCCTTCAATGGTGCAAACATGAAAGCTATAGGTCTCTCACCTTATTCAACAATGTCTTGTATTAAAATAGTAATAACAATAACATCACTAGAAAACACATATAAGAAAAAGTCATTTTCATACCAAGGAGACACTAAGATATGAGCTTTTATAATGGCTTCCTTTATAACAAGAACACCATTTTTATTAAGTGCCCAAGAAGAGTAACATTCATGACATTGTGACTACCATCTATGGGTGGTCCTATCTTGTTGACTTCTTGGTGATTCATGTTAAAAATTGCAAGAGGAACTTCCCAATCATCATGTGAAGGGCTTGGCTAAGTATTATTATTGCATTCTTGGGAATTAGAGATCTTTCCCTAGAAATTTTCAAGGAAAATGCATTCGGAAAGATTGAGAAGAAGAGAGTTCCATGCATCGCGTACAACGATACAGGGTGTAACTGTGTGTGGTTACTTTGGCCTATAAAAAGCACATCAATCAAAGCATGCAGATAGTGCATAGATGAATCTAAAATTCAAAGGTGCATGTACATGGCAGTCGCCAAACAAGAGGGCACCCAGTGGCTGATAGTTGATCCTGAAATCAACACACTTTGCATGGAACCGATAAAGAGTCCTGACATGTTCCTATGTTGAAGGCACTTTGCATGGGTTAGCCCACTTATAATTATGCCAAAGAAAGATGGCAAGTGGAGGTTGTGTATCGATTTTAGGTTATTGAACATGGTGACTTACAAAGATCATTTTCCATTGCCATTTGTGGACTAGGTGTTGGACACTATTTATGGGCATTTTTTCTATAGCTTTCTAGATGGTTATAGTGGCTATAACCAAATTTAGATCACACTGGGGAAACTAAAACTATATTCACAAGTTTGTGGGGGACTTTTTCATATCAAAAGATGCAATTTGGTCTATGCAATGCCCTTGCAGCCTTTTAATGCCTTGTCCTTAACATTTTTTAGTAGCAAATTGGTGGTGGGATGGAAGTCTTAATGGATGACTTCTCCACCTATGGTGCTACATTTGAGTAAGGCTTGGACTGCCTTGAGAAAGTTCATAAAAGGTGCATGCAGACCAACCTTTGGTTTAATTAGCAAAAGAGCCATCTCATGATCCAGGAGGACATTATGTTGGGACATAGAATCTCTTAAGCAAGGATTGAGATGGACCCTAGAAAGATTAGGATCATCCAAGGAATAACTCATCAACCTAAAATTGTTAAAGATGTCTAGTCATTCCTTGGAAACAATGGCTACTACCAGTGATTCATAGAGAATTTCTCTAAGATTGCTAAACCATTGGTTGAGCTTACAAAGAAAGATGCTCCATTCGTATGGACCAAGGAATGCAAAGAGACATTCTGCAGCCTAAAGGAGAAGCTTGTAGAAACTCCAATTCTATGAGCACCTGATTGATCTTATTTGTTTCACATCATGATGGATGCATTGAACTATGACTTGGAAGTTGTGCTTATTTAGTTGGATGATTAGAGACATCCTTATTACATCCATTGTGTAAGCTAAATCATTGTAGGTGTACAACTAAACTACACCATAATGGAGAAAGAGCTAATGAAGATGGTGTATTCCTTGGAGAATTTCAAGCACTATGTGCTTGGATACAAGGTCTTTGTACACACGAACCACAATGCCATTCACTTTCTAATGAACAAGCCAATGGTGAGACCTCATGTGATATGGTGGTTGGTGATCTTGCAGGAGTTCAATCTTACAATGGTAGATAAAAAGGGAACTGAGAATGTGATCATTGATCACTTGCCTTGGTTATGATGGGATAGCAAAGAGGAGGAAAGCCCACTCTCTAATCAATTTCCTAATGAACTCCTCTTTGTTGGTGCAATAAATGAACAAGCGCCTGCTACACTTACATGGTACGATGGCATCCTCACTTATCTTCTCACTTAGGAGATGTCACAAGAGTTAGACCATAGGAAGAAATAGCAATTTATTCATCAAACCAAATGCTTCATGAAGATCAATAGACATCTTTACAAGGTATGTGCTGATGGCCTGGTTCGTTGGTATGTGTCGATGACCTAGTTCATTGGTGTGTTCCTGATGCTACTCAATTACGTGTTCTCCAAGATGCTCATGAGGGTTCTTGTGGGGGCCACTATGTAGGGAGATGCACGACCATTAAGATCTTGATGGTAGGGTATTATTGGCCAACAATATTTAGGGATGCCCACCAATTTGTCTATTCTTGGGAATGCTATCAACGAGATGGTGGGATGACTGCTTGAATGGAGGGGCCTTAGCAGTGGATCCAACCACTAGAACCCTTCGATATCTGGGGCCTTAATCTTCATGGGTCCCATCATACTCATGTCAAATAGAAATGCATACATAATAGTCATTATTGACTATTGTACAAAATGGGCAAAAGTAGCAACCTTCACCAATTGTACATCTTCCACTACTACACAGTTTGTGCAACAAAAAGTTATTAATAGGTTTTCTGTGCCATGTGCATTGATTTCTGACAATGGTACTCACTTTACAGGTACCACCTTTTGCAAGCTCATGCAACACTTGGGGGTTGAACATAAATTAACAACACCCTACCACCCCAAGCTAGTGGTCAAGCAGAGGTTACCAATAGAAAAATCTCAAAAATCTTAACAAGAACAATTAGCATATATAGGAGAGACTGGAGCACAAAACTTAATGATGCCCTTTGGGCTTACTACTCCACATTAAAACTCCATATAGGCTACTCTCCCTATGAGTTGGTGTATTAGAAACTTCCAACTCTTCCAATTCAATCTGAGCTTTGTACACTTTCAATAGCATGTGACCTTGATCTTGACCTTAGCTTAACACAAAAAGAAAGATTGATCAACCTTAACATGCTAGATGAGAATAGATTAGTGGCCTTATCTTTAAATGAAGTGCACAAGGTATTTAGTAAACAATTCCATGAACTTAGAATATAGAAAGTAAAATTTGAACCTAGGAATAGTGTCCTTTACTGGAATCCCACACATGTCCCACAAAGACTAAGTTCCAAACGTTGTGGGATAGGCCTTACATCATTTATGAAACCTTTCCATCTAGGGTCATGTTAATTTACAAATTTGAGAGTCCAAAAAAGAAGCAACTAGTCAACATGCAATAACTCAAACCTTTCCATGAGCCCAAGTAAGCTAGTGCAAGCAATGCTTCATTGGATGGGCAATCTTGCTTAATTTTTTGGATCTTCTCCTTTCAACTTAGTCAATGGGGAGATGGCCATTCGTGATAGTAAATAAAAGTGGCTCTCAATTTTTCTACTTTTTTTTTACACTTTCTTTATTTTTACACTTTTTGTTTTATACTTTCTTTGTTCTTAAGACTTTTTATTTTACACTTTATTATTATTTTCCACAATTTTTTTGACAACATTGTTAGTATGTTTTAACTTTCTTGAATATTTTACAATGCCTTTTATATTTTACTTTATTTTTGGAGTGTTTTCTTATTATTTTCTAATAAAGTGCTTTGTTGCTAATAGGACACAGTGATGCTATAGTTGTTGCTAATGATGGTTTATACTTAATGTTTTTGATTGCTAATGTATGGTTTCTACTTTTGAATTTTGATAACTGATGACTAAGACATGATTTCTTTCTCATGGAATAGGTAGTGAGTCCACATCATCCACCCATCCACCAACTCTATGGTCTTCTTTGTTTTGGAAATATGAGATCCCTTTTTCATTAATAAGACTTTAACGAACCTGTGACCTTGATAGTTTCCAAACTTGGAAAAGATTCAAAGGTTTGAAAAGGATGTTACTTCAAGGGGATTCAATACTCTCTATGCCTTTCTACTTACTCAAGTGAAATTGTGTTTTCATGGATTTCTTACTGATGAAGCGCTTTATAGTCACTGTGTATACATGGCCGCGTCGATGTAGCAACGCTGCGTCGATGCAGCCCCGTTTACACAGCCGCCTGTCCCAGCCTATAAATAAGAGGGCCTTCCACCTCATTTAGACATCTTTCTAGTAGTCATAGTGAAGCTCTTACATTTTTTTTCTATAGAAGTTAGAATATTTTCCCAAGTGCATGCCCATAGTGTGATGCTTGTAATTGTAAGACACCTTTATTTGAGTGTGACGTACTTGGACGCGCACATGAATGGAAATAAAGATTGAGATTACTTCATCATTGTAGCATTCACTTAGTTTTAATTTTTTAATTATTATTGTTAATTTTTATTGTTATTTATTATTTTCTTAGTTAATATTTCTTTATCGTCATTTACTATCCTGTTGTTAAATGCGGAATGAGTACGACTTAATCATGAGCATTTAAGTGTGACTACTTGGTAACCCAGTAGTGTACCTAGGATCTATGCTTGGTAACCTCAGTAGTAGTCATGCATGAGGTCCAAGATGTGTAAGGATGATTAAAGAATGGATGCTCCTCACACTTAGGTTAGCTTAGACTTCATTTCCTATTACTCATTAGTTTAATCAATACTATTCTCCATCGTCTCTAGGAGTAGTAGTAGTTTAAGATCACATCATATGCCTCACTCTGGACTAAACCATACGTGACAAAGCAAATACTAGTCCAGGTGGGAAGATAGCGAACTACGATCAATGTGCAATGATCTAGATACCACAACTAGCCTGTCCACGGAGTTCAACCGGATTGTGTGTGAACGCTCGTATTCGTATGGTTGAGTGTAGGGGTACCTAGCCGCTCATCATTGGTGCCATTGCAGGGGATGGTGCTAGTTATCTAGCTTAGTTATATCATACAAGATCGTTGTAACAAGTATTAACAATATATCCTTTAGAAAAGAA
>MNCI01009719.1:219050-261485 GCA_015680685.1 Gnetum montanum
TGGGTACATGAAAGATGTGGAGAATATGCCAACATTATTAGAGGAAGAGTTATGCCAAATCGAGAAACAAGATAGGACACCACGGGACAATCGAAACAAAGGGTAGAAGAGAATAGGGATAAGAACTCAACTGCCAATCATACGTATCAATGTAATATTTGCTTGTAGGATCACCCCAAAGGTCAATGTCCAATCTTGTCACATTTACATGAACATTGGGGAGGAATGTTACATCCAGAGTTCGTACAAAAATACTGTGTCCAATCATAGTGGCAAAAACCTCAGTCGTGGGGGAGGCCACCACCAACTGGACCATACCCTTCATATGTCTCAGTGTCAAATGCCTATTATGTTCAACACCCTATTTCTCCAACAAGATCAGCATCCTCTACCTCACCACATCGTTATCATTCTCCCGAGTACTATCCACCCATGTCCTCTCCAACAAGATCACCACCTCATGTGCCTTACACTTCTCCTCAACCTCAATATTCTCATACTTCACCCCCTTCTACATCACTGCCAGCTATGCCAGAAGATTTTGCACCATAGCACCAACCTGCAAACATTACTTGTGCTACTATTGTCAATAGCAGTGGAGGTCCTTCACAACATCGAAGGCGTCCCTTCTTTAGATGTGATAGTCGAAAGGGACACCACAATTCAGGAACCACTACATCCACCAACTCAGCACAAATCCAATACTATAGTGCATCTTCCTCTTCGAACCTAACACCTCATGTTACCTTATCAAGGCCACCACTCAATACTCCAACAACCATGGGGCCCAATGAATATTGCCACATGGGGAGACATGTTGATCCTTGCATGTCATCTTACGGTCACAAGTACCATAGTGGGTCAACTCCTTATAAATTAACCACATCTTNAATTTATTGGTTTTATCTTTTTATCTTTTTATCTTCTTATTTGAGTAATCTCGTCCACAAATAAAACACTCATGTGGCTCGTTGGTTGAGGTGTATTCTATGTTATAAACTCTTGAGTGGTCAATTATTTGGATAGTGAGCCCATTACACCCACTCATCCATTCTACAAATAAGAGGTTCTGTTCAAGGGCACAATGATATTCTTGACATTCTTGAAACTTAAAATTAATTTTGTGTTCATTGTACCCATAATGAAGAAGGATGGACCAAGAGGGAATGATTAGGGTGTGACATCAAGGGGACTTGCAGATTCTCTTTGGTGACGTCTATGGAAGTTATTATGCAATGTGGTTGTACTAAGATCCTTGTAGATCTAACGAAAATGGGAGTAAGAGTAATCAAAAGGGCACTTAAAAATCAAATACTATTCTAGGGGGTCCCACTCAAAAGACATGAACCCATGCCTAAAGGTTGGTGATTTCTCTGGATTCAGTGAAGTGAAAAAAAAAGAGAGAGAAAAAGCAAAAGAAAAAGGAAGTGCCACAAAACAAAAATTACTCCTCCCTTGAACAAAATGCCAAGTGATCATACGCCTTGTTGTTATGGTACTCTCATAGTTGCTCATCATGGGATGAAACAATGCGATGTCACTGATTAGAGGAATGGACTTGGTCCTGATCTTGGAACAATGGGTTAATGACACATTAATCACACTTTACATGTAGGATTCATTGTGCCCTAAGTTAGTTACCTCATGTCCCAATCTCTGCAATCCCTTCTCCGATTCATTCCATCTTGCTGTTCATGTATTTGTGACTCATGTCTTGTATAGCACTGAACTCATACCTCATCATGGTGGTATCAACATGTGTGTGTTTTGTTGCATTAGTATAGATTACATTTAACCCTTCTAATGCCTATGAACATCTTAAGGTGTGGTCACGCAAGGGCATATAGGTTGGAACCTACTTTGGGAAGGACCCACTTGCATGACTTTTGTAATTTGTACTTGTTGCACACCACCACATCATCTTATACCCTCTGAGTATTTCATTGCCAAATCTTTTCTTTCCTTTATCATTATTTTATCAAACATTTCTCAAAACCAGGTCTGACATTCAACTTTTGGGGCAACTTCCTTGAAAAATTTCTAACTCTAAAATCACACTAAGTAAAGAATGTAACATTTATTAAAGGAAATGAGTAAGGTATGACATCATTGAAATTTTTTCAATAGCCTTACTAACAATTGATCTTTGTGTGATTACAGATGGCCCCTAAAAGAAGACAACAAGGAGGACCTTTGCAAGGTACAACCGAACGACCTAGGGGAGGCAGAGGTCAGGGCCCGAGCCTATGAAGAGGAACGATGACTATGTGCAGCATGGCATGTTAAGGCCAATCAAGTGTTCCCACAGTTGCTGTGTCCATGAAGAGTGCCGACTCCATCAAACATTGGAACATCAGCATGGATGACTCATAATCCTCAAATAGAAGAGGAGAAATGTTAGGTGCTTCTTCAATGGTATCAATCTTAGAAGCCTGATGCACAGATCAAAGGAAAGGCACCCATGGAGGAGCCACCACTACCGAGAACCCCATGAGTTTCACAAATTTTTTTCATTTTGTGTTTGTGTCCCAATTTTGTCATATCCACTGCGGCATGAATAAATTTCTAGTTAGTCAATAATCCCATATTTATCCACTGTGTATTCAATTGAGCTTGTTCCTCACTTTCTTTGACTTGAGGATGAGTTTTTACTCAATCGTGGGGATATGATGAAGCACTATATAGTCACTGCGTCGACGGGGACCCGTTTACGCAGCCACCTATCCCAACTTATAAATAAGAGGGCCTTCCACCTCATTTAGACATATTTCTAGTAGTCGTAGTGAAGCTCTTGCATTTTGTTTCCATAGAAGTTAGAATATTTTCCCAAGTGCATGCCCGCAGTGTGATGCTTGTAATTGTATGGCACCTTTATTCGAGTGTGACGTACTTGGACGACACATGACTGGAAATAAAGATCGAGATTACTTCATCATTGCAGCATTCACTTAGTTTTAATTATTTAATTATTATTGTTAATTGTTATTATTATTTACTATTTTCTTAGTTAATATTTCTTTATCGTCATTTACTATTCCTATTGTTAAATGCGGAATGAGTACGACTTAATCATGAGCATTTAAGTGTGACTACTTGGTAACCCAGCAGCGTACCTAGGATCTATGCTTGGTAACCCCAGTAGTAGTTGTGCATGAGGTCCAAGATGTGTATGGATGATTAAAGAACGGATGCTCATCACACTTAGGTTAGCTTAGACTCCATTTCCTATTACTCATTAGTTTAATCAATACTATTCTCCATCGTCTCTAGGAGTAGTAGTAGTTTAGGGTCACATCATTCACCTCACTCTGGACTAAACCATACATGGCAAAGCAAATACTAGTCCAAGTGGGAAGACAGTGAACTATGATCAACATGTAACGATTTAGATACCACAACTAGCCTGTCCACGGAGTTCGACCGGATCGTGCGTGAACGCTCGTATTCGTATGGTTGAGTGTAGGGATACCTAGCCACTCATCACTTACCGTTCTGTGTCAATCAATAACAAGAAGTTAATAAGTATTTGCATAATGTGGTTTCCATCCAGAAATCCATAAGAACATAAAATTCAAAAGAAAAAAAAAACAAACATGATGGAAATTCAAAGAAAAAAGTGCTTGGTGTTGATTTGGATCAAGGATAGACTTTATGAGGTCATTTAATCATAAGATCCACAAGGCACTTCATGTGACCACAATTTGGACCTCCATTCCATCTTCTCTCTCATCCATCAATGATTTCCATAACTCACCTCTCTACTAGTTTCCATGTCTTGTTCAATGTCTTAGTTTGAGGTGTTGAAATTCTTAGGTAGATTCTTTTGGATTCGGTCCTTAATTTTTTAAAACCATTAATCAACTATGGGGCCCACAATCTTCTTAGTTGAGGTTATGCAAGGGCAAAAAGGACATGAGCCTACTATGGGGAGGACCCACTTACATACCTCTTGGTTTGATTAGTTAAATTTGTTATCCTTAGGCATTTTCATAGTCAAATCTTTTGTGCACACCATCAGTTGCATCTAACTGTGTACTCATTAAGGCATTTTCTCCAATAAAATTTCATTCTCCCATCAAATTCTCCAATTTCGTGAATCTCCAAGTCCTCTTCTAGCATTTCATCATGTTCATGACTTTTTTGGCTCTTCGTAGACTTCGATATCATGCAAAAACTCGTATTTTTCAAGATATTCATTGTGAAAAATTTTCTCCTACAGCTTCGTTGACAGGACCCTATATACATATCCCACCTATCGATAAGACCCTATTGATGGGACCCCATCAACACAAGGTAAAAATGCCTATAAATACGTAGGAACACTTAGTAATTTTTCACATTTTCTCATAAATGAGAGGGAATTTTTTAAATTTTCTATTGCCTAGAACCTTCCAAGAGCCATATCTTTCTACCCATTTGTTTGAATCACTCCGTTCTTCGACCTTGTAGCTACCAGAGGAAAGCTCTTCATCGTGGGGACCACAAACTTTAAGTTTTTCATAGAAATGTTTTTAGAAAATTTCTAACTCTCACAAAGGTTTAACTAAGAAATCAACATGAAAACATTAATTTATGAGAGTTAAACCTTTATAACAAGCTTCGATGACATTCAAAGTTAAAAATCATGAAAATAATAATAAAATAATCAATTTTCCATGGTCAAAACTTAGCCTAAGTGTAATTGTCTAATGAGAAAGGTTCTAAACTATTATAAGTTACACATTGAATGCTAATCCTTGGTTATGTTTTGACCATGGATGACACCTAAAGGAAAGCATGTGCAGGAAGGAGGACCATCCCAACTGAGAGAGAAATAGCCAAGAATGGAAAGGCTAAGAGCAAGCCCATGAGCAAGTAGAAACCCATGCCATGGGACTTCTTTAGGAGGAGTCCAAAGTGAAATCTATTTAATAGATTCTTGAGAAAGTAACCACAATAGAATAGTCTCATCGGGATGAGGCACCTGAACCTAGATCGAACCTTGAAGTTACTTTGATGGAGGCTTGTCTCAAGCAGATCACAAAAAAGGAGGTCCATAAATCCTTGCTTCCAGATTTAAAATTTGGATCCTTCTTGGAGTTTGCACCTCCAAAAGTTAAGGCTCAACTGCAAAACTCTCCCATGTGGTCCATAATCACTTGTAGCGGGTAGTGGTACATGAGAGAGACATAATTATTTTGGAAGAATCAACAACCTAGTTCAACAGTCAAGATGAAGGACATTTTAGTGTCCTACTTGATGAAAGCCATTATT
Source organism: Gnetum montanum (assembly GCA_015680685.1). NCBI lineage: Eukaryota > Viridiplantae > Streptophyta > Gnetopsida > Gnetales > Gnetaceae > Gnetum > Gnetum montanum. The sequence goes on from MNCI01009719.1 coordinate 224,304, forward strand.
GAGGCCCTTGGGTTAATAGAAACTAGGGCCATCCTTGCTGAAATCCCCATGTAGGTAGATCCCGGCATCAAGAAGAAATGGATGTAGTAGTGTTATGGAGTAGATCACAAGGAGTTTGGTGTACTAACCACAACAGAACATGCATATTTCAACATTTTACCTTTCACCTCAATCCAACGATGAGGACAATTAAGATTACAACCTTCTTTGCCCATGCATGTGCTGGTCTAAGTGGTACATTCCTGGTCAACCTTGCATAGCTGATTTATCTTGAGATAGAGAAGAAATTTAAAGAAAATGAATGTGGAAGAAAGGCACTCCCCTTCCCATGTCTGATCTAGGAATTTTGACCATCATGAGAATGTAATTGTGACCATAGAAAATCATTGCTTGTGGAATGTTGATGTGTACAAGTAGTGGATGTACGATTTTATTCATCAACAATAGGATTAGCTAGCCAAAGTAAATAATGAATTAAGGAGATTGGCAATTGAAAGCAGAAATCTCTCCATGGAGGAAGTCCATTCTCTTCACAAAAAATCTATGATAGAGATAGCTATCTAGAACAACGAGGCTCTCAAAATTGAGAGAGTCAAGAACCATTAATGAGATTAGGTTGGTCTACAGAAACAAATCAATGAAAAGCACATTCAGATGACCAAGGTAACAATGAATGAGGCCCTCTAGTAGCTTAAAGAAGGAGGCAATGTATGGAAGCCTATCTTTTATGGGATCAATGACTACAACAAAGTAGAGATCCACATGAAGAAGTTGCAAATCGAGAAGATGATGTAGTACATGGAGCTTGTCAATCTTAGTTATGTAAATCTATCAATGCTAACTACTGATAGGCTATGGTCAGAATTGGAGAAACAAGTGGCTAGCTCATACATGCTGTACAAGGTAGAGTTCAAGCATCACAAAGACACTAGGCAGAAGCTTGAGGTTGTTAATGCCAAACTTGAGGTTCTCAAAGTGAAGTTCACTAATCAATGATCAACTGCTAAGAACCTGACTAAATAGATGAATGACTATTAGGAGCTATACAATGCACTTAGGGCATTCGATATTGAATAAAAATAGTTTGCTACATGGTTTATGAATATTAAAGAGTTGTTCCTGACAATGCCTTGTCTATGAGATATTCCCATTCCATCCCATATTGGTGAAGCCATGTGGATTGTCAATGATCCTTAGAGTAAGGAGGAGAAGATGAAGGCACTGTTGAATGCCTTTCATCTTCCACTAGAAGTTGTAGCTATTGTAGGATAACCATAACTGTCTCAACCACCATGTGCACTTGAGGCAAGAGAAGGTCCTTTAGAGCCTTAGGATCCTCCACCACCTAGGATCATTTGATCTTCTCCAATGTCTTTGTGCCATCTGAGGAATTGTGCTTGTTAGTTTTTTCTTGGTTTTCAAGTTTTTTATCCTAAACACCACAATTTTATAATCATTGTAAAATTGTATACTTGAGCACTTAGTTTTTGTTGTGTTGTTTGTGTGTTTTTTTGTTAATCAATAATCCCATACCTTTCCAAATTTTGTAAAGAACTTGAGGATGAGTTTTCATTTAGTCATGGGGGTATGATGAAGCATCATAGTTTGGCCATGTTGACAGGATGCCATTGATGTGACCCTATTGATAGGATCTCGTTGACATGATCCCGTTGACATAGGGTTTAACCCATTCATGATGCATCTTGTTTTGCCTATAAATGTGCACTTATCTAATATTGTAAGATAAAAAATGCATTATTTTAGTCGAAAAATTTTGCCTTAAAAATGTAGAGGACAATAGGAAATTATATTGTTAGTTTGGACTTTGAAGAATTCATTAGCATCATGTTTGGAATGAAAGGGAGAAGGACTACTTGACCTACCTTGAGATAGGTTGGTTTAAACCAAAAATTCATCGAAGGATGAGCCTTAGACTAACAAACCAATAAATTATGTCAATTAATTATTTCCTTTTCTATTTTTTACAATATTATTTTAGTTCTTTTTAAATTTTCATGAATCATATGAGTAATAACCATGTTTGGTTCTTAAGCATTCATGAATGGTTCTAGTAATTATTTTCTTGCATAAGTTAATAAGGAGGAAAGGGTGTGTCATATGGAGACTAGTCATAAAGGTAATTATAGCATGAGAAACTTTATCAACATCCAAGTGATCAATCCATCAATTATATTCAAAAATAATTTTGCCACCATAAAAACCTCATGATTGAAGAAGGCCTTAATATGATAATAATAAAATAAAATAAAAACAAAAGGAAAATTGCCAATATGGGTAAAAGTGTCCCACAAGAACCTTCAAACATGAGAAGGGCCCCACTGCAACAAGAACCTTATAGTTGGAGTGATGCTTAATGCTCAAAATCTTAAGCATTTCTTAAGAACCTCCTTATGTATCTAGAGTGTCAATGGGTGGAACCATAATTTTTCATACTCATTTTCTTAGCTATCACCTTTTGGGTAGGATATGCCATTGGATATGGTGGATTAATTTATCTGAAGAAATATTTTCCTACTTTCTTTCATTTTTGCCAACTTACCTTACATGGCTTATATGTTCTTTGCTTCATGTTACTTTCTACCTTATTTTGTATTATGGATTCCTATTTTTGCTTCTCTCTTTTTGGCTATATCCCACCTATTTCTTCTTGAGTTTCCATTTATTATGTTTATTGGTACTTCTAGTATTGGGATATTACATCTGTCTTCCATTCTACCCTCTACAGGTATTAGTGGTCAAGATTCCTACTATGATGGTGCATTATGGATACTAACGTTTGCAAGGCCTAGTCTACAAGTATTTTATATATAGTGAAGGATATATATAACCCATAGGATTTTTTATTTTTGGTATATCATCTTGGCTAGTCCAATTTCCAATTATTTAATATATTTTTTACTAATTAACCTAGGCATGGTACATAGGATAGTAGATAACCAACTTTAAGTAGATATGATATTAGGGTATAATCAACATGGAAGATAATCCAAGAACAAGTTAGAAAATGAGTTTAATGCAAGAAATGCATCTCAGATCCTTAAAACTTAGGAAAGGCCAAGACCTTGAGTGTGTAAGACATTCTTGCACCAAATGAAGCAAACCTTGTGAGGTGATGTTTTAGCCCAATAAATCTTAGGAAGGGCCTTTCTAACAAAGTTATATGTGGAATCGTATCCAAATAATATGAACTAATCATAAGGAGTAGAAAAGGAAATAAAATTATGTATATCATTAAGTAAAGCAAAGTATCATTTTACTATTGATTTATATCATGCCTTGCGATGTCAAGTGATTAGGATAAGTTATTTTATCAAAGAATATTGAAGCATTGATGTCCATAGATGTTAGTAGTAGAACCATAAAATTTTTTTAGAATTGGTTATATTGAGAGACATTGCTATTTTGATGTCTTGTTAAAAGTAAACTCGAGATTTATTGACTTTAGCAATATGAATCGATACGATGTAAAGAAAAATTTAGGTTATCAATCCAATTATCGATTTTGTTGATTTAAATTAAGTGAAACAACTGGGGTATCAATTCATGTTGATTAAATTGATATGGAATGAGCATGAATAAATTTGATTAAATACCTTGCATCTAAATAGCATGGCCTCAACAAAGATTGATATGTTGTACAGAAATATTGATTTACGTTGACTAAATTATGTAGGATTGATAAGGCTATACTTTTCCTGAGTGCCTCATGTGTTATTAGCATGGTTATGATAGAAATTAACATCTCAGAGGAATGAACATTTAGTATACTGATTTGTATCAATCCCTTGATGAAATTTGACCTAAAATTTACTAATCCAGATTGATACCACAATGAAAATTGATATCGTTAAAATTCAAAAATAAAAATAAAAGTAATAGTAAGGTAGAGGCTTTATTATAAAGCTGTTGCCTCATGGGGGTTACAATAACCATTATCTAACAAAACCCTTAAGAAAAACTAGGGCTTTGAATTCTCTCAGATTAGGATCATCATTTTCTTCCCTTTTTTGGTTAATAGCAGTGCCTCCTCAAGAGGGACCATGGTAGATAGTGGGGTCTCCATGCCCATGTGGAACCCCCACCATTCAATCCCCATTATTTCTTCTACAAGGTGAGGAAAACTTGCACTAATCAATTTTTCTAAATTTAGGATGAAACTTTAATTTTGCTTTTTTCCAATGCACAGTTCTTACCCTAATATAAAATGCTTGAATCCTCAAGTGTAGAGCAGCAAGCCAAGGTAATCATGGAATTTACCAAAGAAATAGCAAATAATTTTAGAATGCTTAATCTTTTTATTGTATTATAGGCGTCCATGAGTGAATGCCTAAAAATCACTCCCTAGTATTATTATAAGGTCGATTACTTTGAGTGGTTTGATCACACAAATGCAATGGTGCGCAACAACTTTAGGCAATGGGGTGTGATTCCTTTATTTAACCCTCCCATCAACTGGTTTATCTAGGATGAGGTCTTAAAATTTTATAGAAACCTCAAGTTTTACCTCACCAAGGAGGATCCCCTAGAGAGTTACTTGGCTTATTCTATTAGAAATGCACATGTGAAAGTGATGGCGGCCAAGTTGAAAGAGTGGTTTGGGTTCCTAACCAAGTGAGATAATATTTTCTAACCTAAGGTAAGAATAGATGAAAAATATGAGCTCTTCCACCAATTCATTGGTAAGAAAAATTCTAGGCAAGTACAAGCACAAGGTTTACACTTTGTAAACCTTCGACTGGAACATCATGTAATGGCATGGATGATTATGAAGAATATCCTGCCATCTACACACACCACCTATGTGCTTAGTCCTATGCTCAGTGTCATGAAAGCCCTAGAGTTTGGGGAGGAAGAAAATCTTACTTACCTCCCAATCAGGTATTTAGTTTATCATTATAATCATGATTCTTTGAAGCTTTTCTTTCCATTCCTAATCTTGGTGGTTCTATGGAAGTATGGAGTTCTAGAGCTTTAGATGAAAATGAAGGTCCATTGTTTAGTCCTTAAAAAGGATACCTTTGCCCATTTACTAAAAATTTACACTAAGGTCACTGGCCTACATGTAGAGATCTCTAGGCTTTGATTCAACCTCCAGGTGAGGTCTCACGTCAATTTCACATTCTTTGCAAGATACTTGTGAAGGTTTGTAAAGCTTTTGATCATGCGAGATGATAGAAAATGGGTGGTGCAAGATTGTGAGTAGCTATCCAGGCCATGGATCAAGCATATTTTCTCAACCACATGTGTGCAAGACCCTCTAGAGGGAATTGATGAGTCATTATTAGTAATGACCAATGGTCTCATGGGGCACTTGCATTATTTGTGCAATAGTATAGGCAAGGGTCCTCCAATTAGCACTAGGGATGTGAGTAAGGAAGATTGCTACATAACAGAGATGGTGGGGCCATCTAAGGCCAATATTAAGAGGTTGCATCCTCAAAAGAAAGCTACTCCTAGGATTAAGAAATCAAGCAGCAAGAGGATCTGCATTAAGCTATAAAGCTTATGTGCAGATGTTGCGGGTTAGTACATGTAACTTCTTGGATGCCTTAGTTACATTCATGCAAATACTATTATTTTTATGTTTTTATTTTATGCTATACTATTAATTAGCTAGTTATGTGCTATACATAATGATGTTTTATATGTGTATATGTGTGAATTATAGAATAAGAAGAGAGGGCTATAAGAGCAGTAGCTGAGGTAGTAGTGGAGAAAATGCTTTCTCAGGTTGAGGAGGAGGTGGTGGCTCATGAAGATGAGCTTGGTGAGGTGGTAGAGGTCCTTCAATAGTTGGAGGAAGAGGGGTTGCTCCACCTCAATGAGGGTGATTTTGATAGTTTTTTTGATGGTACATAGCTAGGTGAACCCCCTGCATTCATGCTTGAGGGCTTGCTACATAATCAGCTTGTATTGCCATCTGTCTTCCCTTTTTTGATCTGGTATCTTTAGCTATTAAGCCATATGCTAATTACATCATTGTATTACAACATAAAATGTTCCTACCAATGGTCCCACATCTACCTACTACATGGAGCCATGGCTAGATATGCCAAATAAATCTTCCTTCATGGAAGACATCATTGAGGACATGGTAAACCACTTGTGGCAAGCAGACCTGAAGCTCGATATGTGTGCAATGTTTTTATTCTATGCTATTCTACTTACTACTTAAATGTTTATTTTTTGGTTAAGATTGATCAATTTTTGTATGCCTACGGGTCCTAAGTTACGCTAGGATCTGAGCAAGGTGGCTAAGGTGGATGCCCTCCCTGACCTCCCTTCTAAAGTTGATTAGGTTCCTCATCACATGTATGAGACATTGAAAAAGTGCATTCTTACCTGTGCAAAGGTGTTATGGGTTTGTAGGTGCTTAAATGAGCACATGTGAAAATGCTTTCATGAACTATAGAAGAGGATAACTAGCCAAGATGAGAAGATCAAGGATCTTAAATCCAGATACGACTTCATAGCGGCTAGATTATAGGGAGATGGCACCTAGCATATTTATGAGAGCAAGTATGCCAGATATTGGATAGCTCTTAGAGGTAAGAATGAGGCCATGTGGGAGTTGATAGAGCAATGACTCTAGATGGATTTGTTCACCTAGAAAAACTAGGATTGGAAGAATTACAGCACAAAGGTTTATCAATGGGGATAGATGCAGAAGAATCAAAAGCATCGGTAAATGTGAGAGCATGACACATACTTGCAATGGTACAAGAAGGAGTCTACCAAACATTACCACCTCAAGATATTTCTTGAGGTGACCGATAGAAGGTAGTCATATGACTTGTTCATGGAGAGTACAGTCGTGAGTGACTCTCCTATGAGATAGATTGTCACCCCCTCTAAAGAGGCCACTTCTGCCACATTTTCTATGGAGCCACTTGCATGGACTACCATGGACAAAGGAAAGAATGTTTTAGGTATCAAATTTGTCTAGGAGGATTAGACACAACTTTTTGAGGCCAAGATCCTCCGATGCTTAGAGGCTAGCCTTAGAAAGTTACTTCCAAACCTCATTGATGCGGGACCCTCTTAGGTTAGTTGGTTTTTATGCTTTTCATATTTTAAGTTAGCTCATAGGCCCTAATGACATAGTAGGAGAAGAAGAACTTCCATCCCCACCAAGCACCACTAGTTGAGCATGACTAGATGTACCTTCCACTAGGCTTTTTTGCTAGATTTTTGCCATGTGATGCTTTTCATGCTATGTATTGCTATGCATATTGCATTTTCTAGATGATTATTTGCTATGTCTAAACTTTTATCCCTATGTGATGCTTTTATTGTGTTTGATATGAGTATGTGAGTCTAGGCCATTGCAAGCCATGACAATTATATTGTTAACTTAAAGCCTTGATAGGTCCCATGCTAGGTTAAGTCCATAGCAAAAGGGCCAATGCTAGTTTTAGGCCCTTTTGGGCCACACATTTACTAGTTTTGGGCCATTCTAGGCCACAGTAGTTTTAGGTCATTTTGGGCGATAGTGATAATGGTAGTTTATGGCCATTCTAGGCCTTTGTGAAGGAATTAAAAGTGATAGTTTTAGGCCATTCTAGGCTATTGGGTTGCTAGTTTAAGGCCATAGTGGGCTAGGTATTACTATCTCTCTTTTTGTAATTTTGGCTTTTATGGTTTTTATGCATTATGATAATTTTTAAAGTGATAACTATAGAAGTGTAAACTAACAAGCAAATGCGTGAACAAAGTAGATGAATGTGAGAACAAGGCAAATAAATGCGTAATCTAAGTAATTAAGCTAAATAAAAATAACATGCTACCATGCTAAACTAATGCAACACAAATGCAACAGAAGTAGAGAGTAGGGTTCAGTGCATGCAGAAGCAAATAGTGGGTAGGCACCTAGCATGTTTTGGACTAAGGGGCTATCTTAATCACATAGTTTCTTCCTAACCTAGTATGGGTTGGGGGTGTGTAGGGTCTAGATTGCACTATTTGGTATTCTCCTTGATCCTCACTTGCTACATTAAAGGGTAACTCTACCCAAAGGGCATCTTCTAGAAGGTCATTAGCTTTCACTAATACTTTAGGTATGTTAGCCTCATGTGTTTCATTATCTACCATAGGTGCATCATCAGGAAATTCAACCTCTAACCATTGCTTCATATCTACGTTGTTGATGGCCAAAGGGGCTATGTTATCACCATGGATGATAACATCACCACCTTCATATGGAAGGTGGATCTCCTGATGAATCAGAGAGGAGATGGCCTGTAACTAGGCTAGCCAAGGCCTACCTAGTATCAAGTTAAAGCTCAACATCTCCTCTATGATGATAAATTTGGTAGTGATGGGGAATTACTTCCCTACTATGAAAGCTATTGTGATCATGCCCCTAACAATGACACATGATCCATTGAAGGATTTCAGACATGTGGTTTTCGTTGGCTTGACCTAGTCTATGAGGCCTAGCTTGTTGATGATGATGTATGGTATTACATTTTTAGTAGTTTCATCATCAACATGCATCTTTTAAATCTTGCATTGCCTAACACATGGTGATGAACATGGGGGATGTTATGACCTCACCCTTCTTAGGGTTGACCTTAATTGCTTCATCACAAAATGCTAGGGATGTGGAACTTGATTCCTATAGCATAGGGGGAAACATCACTATGTGGATGGAGTTCTCATCTATTGGGATGTCCTCCATGATAGGAATGGAGATCAAAATCTACACTAGTGCCTTGCGATGGGTGGATGAGATCATGATTAGGTCATACGTGCTCAATGTTATGTTCTTTTGTTTGAGCACTTACTTAACTTGGGCTAACACATCCATGAAGTCTTTGCCATTAGTTGCACTTTTGTTGGCTTTGGCTTCTTTCATGTGGCCTAATAGAAGGATCTCTCATGGAGGTGACTTGGGCTTTGATTACTTGGTTTACCTAGGGGCCTTAGTGATTCCTTGTGTTTTGTTGGTTGTGGCATGTTCAGTTGCCTTGGCCATAAGGATCGCAGATATGGGTATTGGCTTTGGTGGACCTAGTGCTCTTTGATATTGATGTTGCCTAACCAACTAGTTTGTGAGACATTCATTGGATCTCCTATGCTGCCACCTAAAGGGCCTACCAGCATTTCCAGTAGGGTTACCCCTTGAAAAGGAAGGAATTGACATGTTGGCCACAATTGGGTTTCAGGCAAGTGAGGGGCTAGCCTAGTGTGGCACTCAAATTATGAAGGGTGGCTGAATAGCGATTGTTGTGACATGCTATGGGGACTTAACCATAAAGGGAATTGTGGTTGCTTGAGGTGGAACTTTGATAATAAAAGGGGACCTCAAACCCATGGGGCCCAAGGAACCCTTGGGCTACCAGAGGGTACTTAGACCACGAATGGCCACTGCACCAATTCTAGACCATCATAAAAACTGATAGAATTTATGACATAGATAGCATCATCTACATTTAGGGTCATTGTACACCCTCATGGATTCATTCTATAGCCTAACTAGGTTTGTAGCATCAAGGACTAACTTGCCTCTATCAATCATCTTTTACAGATCATCTTATAAGGCTAGGTAGAAGTTCGTGCTATGACCAGATAACTTGTGGTAATGGTAGAATTGATCTAGCCTAAAATTTTACTGGGGCCTCATTTGGTGCCACCGAAGTAGGGTTTTTGAGTACCTTGTAATATCTATCATGCCTTTTATGGGCATCCTAAGACATTTGCTTATATTGGATGCATCCAATTTTTAATAGTTGTTATAGTAGCTCTGAGGGCTTTATTGGGAATAGGGTGTACTTGGAGTGATCCTTGCACTCAAAGTTAGGCCTTTGACCAACTTCCATCATGACCACTTCAAATGGAGGTGCATTGGTTACCTTGGTGCTAGGGTTGGTAGCTTTGTTGTTGCCTAGGGCTTTGGGTGGCCTAGTTGTTGGCCCTCAGTTGGTTAACTTGGCCTCTTTGGCCACTGTTTCCACCATTGTAGTTTACTTTCCCTTGTTCCTATCTCTCCTTGTATGTTGGTTCTTGTAGGCCATGTAGGCCAAGTCCTTACTAGCTTCCATTGTGTCCTCTATGCTCTTGGTTTGGGTGAAGGCTTAGCTTAGAGATTGTGGGCCTAAGTAGTACAACTTTGACTTTATGAAATCATTAACCACACCCTTAAAAATAGCTAAGAGATGTGCCTTGGGCTCTCATATTTCATTTAATGAGGCACTCCATAATTGGATGAATTTTTGCATAGGCTCTAGGTGGCCCTATTTGACTTTCATTATTAGTTGGTCCAAGGTTGCTTCTGGCTCAAGTGGTACTTGAAGCATGTCATGAACTGGCTCAAGAGGTCTTCCAAAGAGAATATAGAGCCTCTGGGTAGTGTAGGGTACTAGTCTAACACTTTTCCAGTCAATGACATGGCAAATACGCACATGATGACATGCTGCCATGCCTGCAGCAATAGGAGCTTAGAGCTGAGCATGACCAAATGCATGTTGGTGTCTTCTTTGTCATTGTATTTGGAAAATTGAAGTAGTGGGACCCTAGCTGGTAGAGTTAGAGGTGGGACCATAGGACTTATAGTGTCATCCTGGTAGAAGTCCAACACTTTGATAATTTTAGAGGAGGTAGCTTTAAGTTGCTTCACCTCTTTTATCAAGGTTCAGATTAGTTGGAATGCTTACTCTAAATTTTGTGATGATCTAGTTGGCTACACTGGTTGTGCTATCCACTATGCTAGTTGTATGGCCCATGACTTGGTTGTAAGTTATGGAACCATGCAAGGTGCTTGATGCATCAACTATGTTATAGGAACATTGATTGGTGCAAGCAACACACGCATGGGTTGGGCCAACACCAAGGGTGCCAACTAAATAGGTGGAACATAGGGAGCCTAAGTCATTTGGGGCTTGGAGATGGGCCCTGCATGGATGTATAGTTGAGCTAATGTAGTCATGATAAGAAGAGATGGTTGAATGGGTTACAATGATTCCATGAAGGGTAAGTTAAGGGAATCTACTGCATCATAATGCATGTATTACATCTAATGTGTTACCATTATAGATGTAGATCTAAGCTTGATAGAGTGGGAAGGTGAAGCCAGTGTTATGACCATCTTGTAGAGGATGGATGAACTAAACTGAGAAGGGGCCAGAGTAGAAATTTCTTATTGGAAGATGATGTGAAAGGGGGCCTCGTGTTTAGAGAAAGCTTTGAACTTATCCTCTTCCTTCTATAACACTTCCTCATAGTTAGTTCCCATGTCACACTCACCTACTTAGATGAGCTGGGATAATAACTGGTGGTGGTACTCTATGAGTAGGATGATGTTGAAAGAGGAAGGGACATATTCCCATCCATCTCAATGGATTAGTTCAAAGTCCCATTTTACCTTCATGTCAAGGTGATCTATAGGTAACCCAGTGTAGACCTTTACACATATAAAGTTGTATTGCTCATTGTTAAGCATAGAGTACTCTGGGTCTTTGCTGCATAGCCTAAGGAATTACCTTGCTTGGACCATCATGAGATTCATAGGGTTGTAAATCCTAGTCTCTTGCTGGATAGGCAAGATATCAAGTACATTTGAAACTAACACTGAAGGTTTATCTGGGTTCATGGTTACATATTGAGTTGTGAAGGAAAACTACGAAGGTTGCTGGCTACAAAATACAATGGACCAACCTAAAACTAACTCTATTTTGGCTAATACCATTAACTATGCTTTCCACTGTGGAGAGCTGACTATGCTCTCTACTACAAAGAACCAAATATGCTCTCCACAATAGAGAGCTGACTACATTATCTATATTAGATATGACTATGCTCCAATTAAGGACAATAGAAACTTAGCAAAATAGTGGAGAGAAGTGTGGTTATGGGTACCTACGTGGGGTTACAGGGGGATTGACTATAGGTCCAATCTACATCGATGCATCAATGGATAACTATGATGTAGAAAGCTCACAAAACAACCTCAATAGAGTTTGAAAAAAAAAGGTTTGGCTCTCCTTCTAGCACCAGAAACTATAGTGAGCAAAAATGTTAGTGGCTGAAACACTAAGGTTCATGGGCAAACAACCTAAAGTTGAGTCTGCATGAGGGCCTACTAGAGGTAGAGATGGGATGCCCTAAATGGTCTTGTTGATCAAACAAGGACTTATCAGATGCAACTAGGGTGTAATGTGATTAGCTGCGATGCTGATGCGAGATGGTGTTAAGTGTTCAAGCAGTGTTTGTAGTGTCAACGGTGTTAACAATTTAGCAGTGTCAAGCATAGTCAAGAATTTCAACAAAGTGGGCAATGTCAACACATGTAGATCACTGCCCAAGCATAGTTTTAGACATGACTATGAGGTAAGATAGTGAAAAATGCAAATAAAATGTGAATAATGTAGAGAGAGAGAGAGAGAGAGAGAGAGAGAGAGAGAGANGAGAGAGAGAGAGAGAGAGAGATAGAACACCACTCCAAATGGGGTTGAGTGTAGTTAACACCAAAATGGATTAGAGGGTACATGGTGTACAACAAGCATAGTAGACAATGTAGTCATAGTCTCAGGGGTGTTTGGCTATGAATACTGGCATTTTTCTAAGGTGTCTACATTTTCCAGGTTGGCCATTGTTGCGTACCATTGGTTGTAGTGCTCTGGTGGACTACAATGGTCTACAACTTTGCCTCTCTTTGGTTTGCTGAAATGCCTTTGGTTTGTTAACTCTTTGATTTGCCAACCTTAAAAACATTAAGGGTGAGGGTATTTATAGGTATAGGTTTAGTGCAAAATGTGGGATGGCTACCATATGGCAGAGGGAACGATTAGGACTATGTTGTCACCCAAATATGCTCTTCACTAACTAATGGTATTATACTTTGTTGTGCTCTACCAAAATCTATGAAACTACAAGACTATGACTATGTTGCCAATTGCATGTGTGTGCCAAGAAGACTACAAGATACCTAAAATATGCAACTTAGGGACTACCCTTCGAGATTATGCTCTCCATGCTTTTGTGTGGGGTTGAGAGTAGTTACAATTTTGGGGCCAAGAAGGGGATACAAAAAAAGAATTTTACTAACTATGCTTGCCAAAGATGAGTTGAAGTTAAGCTGAGTGGCATTGCTACACTATGGAGGCCACTAGAGACTATTTTGGCTGAATACGCTCCAAATTGGGGAAGAGTGTAGTCCCACACTTAAAAAAATTACAAAAAACCTAGTCTCTATGCTAACTACACTCTCCACTGGAGGTTTACTATGCTTTGGGGTAATGGAGAGCATAGTCCTAACACTTAGAAAATTTATTTGCAATTGGCTTTATGCTAACACTTAGAAAAATTTGCAAAAACTAGCCATTGTGTTGACTATGCTCTTCATGACTACTTTCTAGGGTAGTGAAGAGTGTAGTTCCAACACTTAGAAAAATCTACAAAAATTGGCTTTCATGCTAACTATGCACTCCACAAGAGGCTAACTACACTCAAGAGTAGTGAAAAGCATAGTCCCAACACTTAAAAAAATCTACAAACACTGGCTTTCATGTTGACTACGCTCTCCATGAGAGGTTGACTATGCTCTAGGGAAATAAATAGCGTAGTTCCAACACTTAGAAAAGTTTGTAAAAGTGGCCTTCATGTTGACTACACTCTCCATTGGAGGCTGACTATGCTCCCTATTAGGGTTGAGTGTAGTCTCAACACTTAGCCAAAATTTGCAACTAGAATGCCATAGTATAGTTTTGGTGGTGTTTTAGCTATGGTACAACACTTCGATGTGGAGCTCAAAATTGTAAAGGCTATGGAAGCCTTAAAACCACATTTCCAACCCTAACAAGACCTTATAGGGTTGAGTGATTGGTGCTATGACACAACACTCCAAAGTAAGGCTTGAAGATTGTACATAGTATGGATCCTTCAACCATATTTTAAGAGTAACAAATTCTAGAAGTGTGTTCGCAACCTATCCTTTGAGTGTGAAGTACACAAGTTGGGGAACCATCTAAATTTGTGTGTGTGATTTATTTCATAAAGGTTTAATTTGGGGAACTTATTCACCCTTGCCCCTTCTAAGCTCTATGATCCACAAGTGGTATCGAAGCCTAGTACTCTTCTTTATCATCATCAATTTCAAGAGTGAACAATTAAGGGGACATCTTACATAAAGCCATCTATGTTCAATAGTTTTAACTTTGCCTATTGGAAGGCTAGAATATCCATGGATTTTGAAGTATGGGAGTTAATTTTGGAGGGTTATGCTCCACCCATCGATGACACCACTGGCATCATTAAGCCTTGCAACAAATGATTGCAAGAGGAAAAGGATAAGTTCATGTTTGATTCAAAAGAAATTTTTTTTTATGTTGTGCATTGAATAAATCTAAATTCAATAGGGTAGCATCCATTAACGACACCACTAGCATCATTAAGCCTTGCAACAAATGGTTGTGGCACCGAGTGTGTTTGGTACACTATAATCACAAGAGTAGGTCCAAACATGGTTAGGTAAGGGGAAGACGAAGGTTGAGGGGTGTACCCTATTGAAGAAGTGAGGGGGATTGAGGTGGGCATAGTGGCTTTAAAAGTTGTTTGTTGAAAAGGCCCACCTAGGATGTTTTTATGTTCAAACTCATCCCTGAACTCATCCTCTTCTTCATGTTGTTCTTTCGAGCTAGGCTTCTCATCCTCTTCCTCCATCTCAATAATCTAAGATAGAATTTGTGCATAAGCTCTAGTTAGGGGTATTTTATTATATGAGAAAGGGATATACTCCTTCCCGTTACAGTGGATAAGCTCATACTCTCATTTGGCTTTAGCTTTCCCACGTGGAATGAGTAGGCCAACCTAGATCACAAAGTTATAGTGATCTTCATTTATGATCGAGAAATCAGGAATTTTCCTCCTTAGCATTAAGAATTGCCTACATTCAACTACAATGGGATCTTTGGGGTCATAGACCCTCATAGCTTGTTGGCTAGATCCAACATTAGTGAAGTTAAAGGGAAAAATGGTGGACTGGCTAAAAGACATGTTGAAAATATAGTTCTTGGCTTTTTACTATTGTTGGTAAGAAATGTAGTAAGTAGGATAATCTAATAACATAATAAAACAAAAATAGAAAGGAAATAAAAAATGATTACTAAGCAGTGAAAATGGAAAAAAGGAAAAGTGGTTTACCAATTGGATGGAAATAGGTGTGATAGTAGTAATGGCATTGGATGAAATGACATTCAATAAAATGGGATTGAAGGGAAATAGGTGTCACATTAAGGAAGGTGTTGTAGTAGAGAAGGTCATTGCAGTAGCCACAAGTGTCACAGTGCACTACAATGACTTCCAGGAAACTAGCAACTACTGCAAAATTGTAGCAAAACCCAACTCTACCACAACTGCTATGCTAAGGCTTGTGGGAGAGCCAACGTTGGTTTTAGAGGTATGATGGAATAATGAAAGGATAGAAATGTAGTAGACTTGGAATTGAAAAGAAATGCCTAAAATAGGTTTATGGCCAAGAATTTGGATGGAGGCCCTTCTTTTAGTGCTAGAAAAGTATTAGAGTAGGAAATCTTGGTTGCTGGAATGGAAAAACCAAAATATTTGAGTGCTAGAATAGTTTTAACCCCAAATCCCAAGGGCCTCCAGAAAAAAGGGACTTAGAATACCCTGATTGTCTTGCTAATCACCCAAGGACTTCTGAAATGTAAATAGAAATGGCTATGAAAATGTAAACGTAATTGTGGCCAAAATTGGGAATGAAAAAGAAAAAGAAAGCATCAATGTAAATAGAAATGTAAATGGCTTTCGAAATGGAAATGGAAATGGTATTACAGTTGTAGATTTGAAACAAAAATAAGTGCATAAATGGAAACATAAACTAAAACTTGCATAACATGAACAATAAACTTTATAAAAAAAATAAGGAATAAAGGTTCTTGAAGTACAAGTTTTATGCCAAAGACATAAGAAGTTGCTCATAGGAGCTTAAAGTCTATTGGAGAAGGCAAGCTGCATCCTACTATAACTTCATGATCTAGTTTCTTCCAAGCTTTGGTTTCTAGCAACTTTTTATTTGTTTCCACCAAGGTTAGCAATGAGGTTACAAAAATGGATTTTCACTCTTGGTGAAATGGCTACTACATGGGAGTCTCTGTGCCTAGTGTAGTGTTAGGTTCTACTACCGAAGAGTGGAGGTAAGGTTGCAACTATTGTAATGGGGTTTGATGGCTATGAAAATGCAAAAGTTACTTTTGTAAAGGTTGTAATGTTGATTTACCATCAACAAAGTCTTGCCTATGTAATGTGTCAACATAGTCAACCAAAGTATTTTTCATCAATCATGAACTGTAAGAATTCCATATCATGATAGTATATCTTAGCATTAGAATATTATAATCTTCAAGATGCCTTAACCAACTAAGTTACATGTAAAAAAATCAAAATTATGTATTTTTATTAAATTTTTAATCATAAAAAAAATTTAAAATAAGATTTGGAGTTATAATTATTTAAAGTGTTATTAATTAAAATTAATAATATAGAAAAAATGCTTCTAATGATTCTAATGCTTGAAGACATTTGCATAAGAAATGATTCTAATGATATTTAACAATGAAATATCTATAAATATAATTTATAGGAATGTTAAAAGTAGGAAAGAAACTTCTACTTCATTAATTAAATGTAATTTCTTTCTTCTTATTACTCCTAAATTATAAGTTATAGTATGGATAACTTTGTGATGCAGCTAAGGGTGTAACACTATGGCTAGGACACACATTTCTTACAAGGAAGGTTGTGAATTTGATGTTTTCTTTACTGAGGGTGTGTGAGGAGTGGAATAACCTTGTGCTAGGACACTTTGCTAATTAATTATGTAATTATTATTGAATTCATGTTTTGATCAATCTTACTTGTGAATATTATTTAAATGCTTTTTGTTTCAATGTGTGATGGGACGTGATATCCCATGGGTTGCGATATCGCGTACGCAATATCGCGTTGGCCCCTACGATATCGCATACGTGATATCATAGCCCATGGCCAATTCTATAAATAAGAGGTGGCTTTTCCTTGTAAGATCATCTAGATCTAGACGATAGCCAAACTATAGCAGTTTTCCCATTCTAGAGTTAGAATAATTTCCATGTGCCCGCAGTAGGAGTCTCAAAGTGAACGGATCTTTATTCGAGCAAATTGTACCTGAGCACACATTTGTGTACGGAAATAACGACGAAATTTCTAATAAACCTTGCAACACACGGACTAAGCTAAATAGGATTTAATTATTGTTAAATGTTTAATTTCTTTCCTAGATAATTAAATCTCTCTCAACCCTCAACTCTCCTAGTTAAGTGCATTCAGTATGACCGCTTCAAGCACGTGTGTAATGCTTGGTAACCCAGTAACGAATAGCATTTGGTAATCTTAGTAGCATTGCACTGGTTCAGGGTGCGTGTGGCAAGTGGGAATGGATACTGGTGCTAGGACAATTAGAACTTAGTTAATGAGTAGTTAACGAAAGTTAGTAACTTAGTCTCTTCACCCTTCCTCATTAGCATAGGCCTTAAAAAGAGAAGAGATATAAAAATCACATACCTCAAACTTACCTAACCATACAACCGTGATAATATAGGTAAGTTTGGGAAGATAGTGATTGATTAACCTTAAGTGTTCCATAAGGCAAGTAAGAACTTAGTCCTTGGAGTTTGACCGAATTGCACGTGAGACACTCATATTCGTATGGTTGAGTGTAGGGGTACCTCGCCACTCAGCATTGGTGCCATTGCCAGGGACTTAGTTGTTTGTGCACTACATAGAACATAGGAAATCATCCATATTGTTGGGAAGCTTAAACGAACCCTTAGGGTTAATCAAGAAAAAATAAGATAACGGTAAATAGCACACCGAACAAGACTAAAATGTCTTCTTCTTTGAACAAAAGCACTTCACCGCCTAGGAACAAAACTAGAGACAGTTGGCGGCACAACACACATAGCCAAGAACTACCAATTCCTCAATAATTCAATGTGGTATATATTCATCATGATGAATATATACCCAACTTTACCTTTGTCTTCCATCAAGACGAACAACTGCGTTGGAGAGACTTGAAAGGTAACATATTGTTACCTCCAGATAGAGCAGCCCCCAACATGCTCCTTCGTGCCCTTGCATGAATAGGCATGTCACAATTATACACTAAGTACGTTGCATGTGATTACAATGCAAGGGACTACCATCCCGTAGAAGTGCAATGTCAACAGGACTCGTAGCAGGAGAGTTACCACACATCGTTGAAGGGCAAAGGCCCCTGTAATGCTTCACCTGTCTTAAACGAAATTGAGGGTGGTGAACCTATTTTCATAGGTTCTCCATGAAATGATGTTTCCCCTCCTAACGATGGTCAGGAGGTGGTGTATAGGAACCTACACTCCACGATTCACAACCTTGGTTTTGATCCCGATGAACACTAAGTGTTCAATGAGGGAACATAAGCACATGAAAAGGGTGAGCATTTTGATCGTCATCATGATCAGGGTCAGGACCACCGAAGAGAAGGTAGGAAACATCATCATGGCGATGCTTCTCCTTCCTCCTCCCCTTCATCATCACATTCATCCTCTCCTTCAACATTAGGATGCAGTCATGAGGATAAGGGTAAGCAAAATGAGAGACCTCGATGAGAGAGTCAAGAGCGAGGACGAGGGCACTCTAGAGAATCAAGGCATGAAAGAAGGTAAAGTAGGAAACCATGTAGGCATCATAGACACCATGAGAGAAATGACCATGAAGAACCCCTACTTGCAACCCGAAGCATGTTAGACATTACGGAGGCCATTAGAATACCTACAAGGCACCAAAAAGATAGCTGGATCAAGAGACTAGACATGAATAATATCCCAGAATTTGAGGGGGGATACAATGCTAATCCTCAGAACCACTTACAGGCATTTCACGATGCATGTGCCTTGTAGAACATTAAGAACGAGTGGCAAAAATTAAAGTTGTTTCTAGGGACACTCGTAAAAGAAGCAGAAAGCTGGTACCGGTCCTTAGAACCGAAAACCATTAGGAGGTGGAGTACGATGCTAGAACTGTTTAATGATAAATATCAAATGTACTCCCGAGTGTCCAACCTGTGAAAAAAAATCCAAGGATGGAAGCAGGGAACTCATGAATCCTTGGATGCTGCCATGGGTTATTATTATACACTATTACATTATTTCCTAGGCCATGGTTACTCATAGTAGGATCAACCACACCATCTCATAGATGGACTTAGGCATGAAACTAGGAGAATCCTTAGAACATATGCCCAAGGGAGATTATCTAAGCTTAGGTCCCATCAGATCCATAGATTGCTAGAACAAGTAGCTAAGGAAGAAGGAGAGCTATGTAAGAGAGAAAGCATGGAAGAATACAACCACGATCCTTCCCTCCAAAAAAGGGGAGTGAGATTCTGTGAGGAGGAGGATGAGTCACCACTCGAAGAGTTGGTGCATAGGAAAACCTTGATGCTTCAAAAATTAACAACAAAAGTGTTAGCTAAGGTAGACCAAATGTGGGACTCCTTAGATAGTAGATTTGAAACTATTCTTAAAATCTTCGAGGAGTCTAAGGAGCGAAGTAGTGACTATGATAAAAAGAAGAAGAAGGATTTGGACCATGCACGTAACAAAGGTAAGGGTAAAATGGCTATCACTGAAGAGGTTGTGGATTCTGATACAAAAAATGATGGTGATGTGAGATATGCCAATATGACCATCCTAAGGGATGTTGCCCAATAATCTCACATCTACAAGATGCACTCAACCCAAGACTTAACAAACAACAGGCACCCCGTCGGTTACCTTATCCCCAAGGTAACTCAAGGCAGTTCCACCAACTGTTAACATATTATATAAGTGGAACTCTGCCACAACCTATCAAGCAACACCAGCAGTGGCAATACCCACAGTCATGGGGGATGCCACCACCTAGGCAACAATACCCTTATCGGCAACCGGATCCATATGGCTATTACATGCAAAAGCCAATCTCTCCACATGACTCTGTTAGTCATGTGACACCACCACATCACTACCAAGCTTGAGAGTATTATAGGACTCCTTCTCATGGAAGAGACACACCACATGTATACCATCCTCCAAATCCATCTGCATCTCTTACACCGATAGCTCCACTACCACCCACTCCAGTGATGCAAGGTGAACTCCCCACTCAACCGTAGTAATGCAATGCTAGGAGAGTCGTAAACCTTCAACCCGCTACTAGTTCTGACAACCGTATAAAGAGAAGACCTTTTTTCAGAACCAATAGTCCAAACAAGATCTCACAACCACAAGCGATTGAGCCTCTAAACATTCCTCCATCAAATAAGGCTTCAGAGCTCCCTTCAAATCAACAACAGAGCTCAACACATACAATTATGTTAACACATACCATCACTAACTGGATCAAGGAGGGCCACCTTCCTAGGAAATTCTCTGATCCTGGAAGTCCCTTGATTTATATCCAAGTCGCTGGGAATGAACCTTGTAAAGCTCTTCTGGACTCAGGTTCCAGAGTCAACTTGATATTGCAAGAAATGTATAAAGCCTAGAACCTACCTCTACTAAAGAAGAGCAATATTCACTTAGAGCTGGTTGACCAATCCATCATTGTTCCCTTGGGACTAGTGGAGGACATCGTTACCATGGTGTGTGTTTGATCATACCCAACTGATTTCCTAGTAATACAAGTCAACAATGACAACGGGGACTTCCCAATAATAATGGAAAGGGCATGGCTAAGTACTATGGATGCATGCCTAGGAATCCATGATCTTTCCCTTGAAATATCTGAGGAAAACACTTATGGGAAGATTGAGAAGAAGAAAGTTCCATGCATTACATACAGTGATACAGAGGGTGATGGCGTACAGGAATGTTCAACATTGCCTGCATGCAACCAGTGTGCCCAGGAAATCAACATACAAAAGTGCCTATATGTAGCAACCACATAATAAAGAGATACCCAGTGGTTGATAGCTAATCAAAAGAGAAACTCACCAACATGCATGGAACTAACTGAGGGAACAACTCGTGCTCATATCGAAAGCATAGATACACTAGAGAAAGAGCATCACCAACTTCCAACCCTTAACCTAATAACATCAATTGGGAGAAGTTCGACACTTTTAAAAAATTCAAATAAACGCTTGTTATTTCAGATCTCTCCCTTTCAATTTAGTCATTGGGGAGATGGCCACCTATGCTGATCATTTGAGGCCCTCAGTTCCTTTTTAAGTTTTTTTTTTTACAAATTTCTTTAACTTTTATTGTTTTTATTTTGCAAAATCGTTCATACTTTTTCATTTATTTGTGTGTTTGTTTATTTTGTTGGGATCGTCACCTAATAAGTGCTCCTGATGATGGTATGAACTGTATTCCATTGATTGCTAATGTTTGGTTTTTACCTTTAAGTTATGATGTTGATACTAAGGTATGGTTCTTTTGATATAACAGGCAATGAGTCCATGTCATCCATGCATCCATAAATTTCTATGGTCTCTCTTGGCTTGAAACTGTACAGTCCCTTTATCACTAATAAGAACTATCAATTAATTGGTGACTGGGTATTTCTCAAACTAAGGAAGGACTCAAAAAATGAAAAGGGTGTGACTTCAAGAGAACTTGATGCATTTGTGCTGGCCATCCTCTTGGGTGCTTGGATGTTTTCTTCTTGAGTCTCCCGTACCATTCTAATGTTGCTCCATTATCAGGAAGCTAAGCTAATAAAAATAATAAGTCTTTGCATGGTGTGGTTCTTACGCAAAACAAAAAAAAAAAAAACAGTGAGAATTCAAAGCACACCCCTTAGATGAAATAATCATCTAGGCTACAAGCACTGGTTATGGAACTAAATAAAAATATTCCCTCTAACTAAGGGCCTTCCTCGCTTCCTACCTTCTCCTTTCTCATTTCATTGGAATGGTGGTGACTCTTTGGTGAAGACATTCTTGTTACTTTAAGTGGATGGATTGGCTGAATGTATTAATGCGAAGTCACTGGATGTGGTTTGTTTGAGGCTAGATTTGGAATGAGATCTACTAAGTCACATTAACCATTAATACAAAAGGGGCTAGACGCCCCTTTGTTCTTGAGATTCCATTCCATTCTCTCCCTACCATCCTTCTTTCAACATTTTTNTTTGGGGAGGACCCACTGGCATTCCTATTTGGTGCATCCATTAATTTCTTTCCCTTAAACATTTCCACAATTACTAATTATTTTTTTCATTTCCATCTTTGACATCCATTTTATTGGTGTGGCCATTGTTTCTTTTTCTCCATCTTTCTTATTCTTTATCTTTTTCCATTCTATTGCTACTGGAGGTTCGCTCTTAATCATGGGGGTCCTGGTCCAATTTTGTTGATTTTCTCCTAACCCCTACATCTTAGGTAGCCACTAGTATTATATCTTTAGATCTGCATTAGCCATATCACAACTCAGCCAATGGACCTTACACTGAGGCAAGGTATTAACTACATTGTGATTCATTTACCCTTGCTAATATCAGGCTGTGTTGTGTGTGCAGATGGCAATCATACAACAATGGATTGGACCTGGAGGAAACACTTGGAATGGACTGGTGTTGAAGCGGTTATGCAAGGAACAAGATTGATGGTGCGCTTGTGGATGGACAAGGAAAGGTGCAATCTTGGCGTTGGTAGCAGCAAACTTCTTCTTTTCTCTCTCTCTTCTCTCTCAGCTGCCAAATAAGGCTGGATGTCAAATGTGTATACTATTCACTCTTGTTGTCATGAACACTAAATTTTATCATGTATTGTAATGATGATCCGTTCATATGTCACCCCATTCACCATTAGTATCATTCAAGTCAATAATCCCATACCTTCCCAATATTTTGTAAGGAACTTGAGGACGAGTTTTCATTCAGTCATGGGGGTATGATGGGATGTGATATAGCGTCGGCCCCTGCGATATCGCGTATGCGATATCGTAGCCCATCGCGAGTTCTATAAATAATAGGTGGCTTTCCCTTGTAAGATCATCTAGATTTAGCCAAACTATAGTAGTTTTCCCATTCCATAGTTAGAATAATTTCCATGTTCCCGCAGTAGGAGTCTCAAAGTGAACGGATCTTTATTCAAGCAAATTGTACCTGAGCACACATTTGTGTACGGAAATAAAGACGAAATTTCTAATAAACCTTGTAGCACACAGACTAAGCTAAATAGGATTTAATTACTATTAAATGTTTAATTTCTTTCCTAGATAATTAAATCTCTCTCAACCCTCAACTCTCCTAGTTAAGTGCATTCATTACGAATGCTTCGAGCACATGTGTAACGCTTGGTAACCCAGTAACGAATAGCGTTTGGTAATCCCAGCAGCGTTGCACTGGTTCAGGGTGTGTGTGGCAAGTGGAAATAGATACTAGTGCTAGGACAATTAGAACTTAGTTAATGAGTAGTTAACGAAAGTTAGTAACTTAGTCTCTTCACCCTTCCTCATTAGCATAGGCATTAAAAAGAGAAGAGATATAAAAATCACATACCTCAAACTTACCTAACCATACAACCATGAAAATATAGGTAAGTTTGGGAAGATAGGGATTGATTAACCTTAAGTGTTCCATAAGGTGAGTAAGAACTTAGTCCTTGGAGTTTGACCGAATCATGCGTGAGACACTCGTATTCATATGGTTGAGTGTAGGGGTACCTCGCCCCTCATCAATGTGGTCCAAATTAACATCAAATTACAATATCCTTTCTATTTCATTTATTCAATTAGGTAAAATGGAGTAAAATCTCTTAGTATTTAATTTAAAATATAGTAAATACATGAGATAAAATTTTCTGGCTATATTTTTAAATAAAATCAAAATGCAATAAAAACTCTCTTTCATGTTGACTATGCTCTGAGGTAATGGAGAGTGTAGTCCCAACACTAAGAAAAATCTGCAAAAACTAGCTTTCGTGTTAACTACACTCTCCACAAGAGGCTAACTACACTTTGGGGAAGTCAAGATAGTAGTCTCAACACTTAGAAAATTTTGTAAAACTAGCCTTTATGCTGACTACACTCTCCACTGGAAGTTGATTATGCTCCTTGTTAGGGTTGAGCGTAGTCTCAACACTTAACTAAAATTTGTAGCTAGAATGGCATAGTCTAGATTTGGTGGTGTTTCATTGGATCCTCTTTGTTGATGTCTAGAGGAGTGCTTGAGAGACATTGAGAAAGAATAGCAAAACACCATAGCAAGCTTGGCACCAACACCGCTCTTCAATGCATGGTTAGATGTCATTGCACTATGCATGAGAGTGTTGTGAAGAGTGGTATGCTAGATGGTAGGTGAGAAGCAAGAGAATGTGTAGGTGATATGCTAGGGATAAAAAGGAGAAGATAAGGTGTAAAGAGGGTATTATGATGCCATAGTTGATGGTGACCATAGCACTAGAGTGGTCTGTCCTTGAAAATGTTGGCCTCTCATGGAAGTGCTCATGAGAGAGTCAAGGTCTAGGTCCAACTGCAAAACTATTTTTTTGCTTGATTATTTGGCAACATTCTTTTTCCCTTTTTTTGTAGGATGAGCCTTCCTTGGGCTCTACAAATTATTAAAGGCTTACTACAGAGTGAAATGCTTCCTGTCAAGTGAATTGCATGTCACTAGATGGGCTTCACTTCATCATTAATGAAATAGCATGGTGTCTATATGATAGGTGTTTCCTCCCTAGGATGACTTATGTTACATCTACCTGGGCTTTGATTGGCTAACATAGGCTTTTGACAGGATGACTTATGTTACATCTACCTTGGGAAGCTTAATGTTTGATGAGATATGTAAAGAGGATGCTATGTGGTCACAACATGTGAGCATCAAAAGGGTTTTCCAGCTTTGCTACGTAGAGAATGGAAGGGTATTTGGATATAGGAGTAGGTGTGAGTAGGCTATAACGAGATGAGGGAGATGTGCACTCTTGAGAGGCTTAGCTAGTTCAATCATGCACATCAAAGCAATGTGGTGACTTGTTGCTGGGATGAGAGGTGCCTTTGCATGATGACCTAGGGCTTTGTCTTGCAAACACAACTTTAAGAAGACAAGAAAATAATACGAGATAAAAAAATCCAAAGAAATTATAGGGGATGAAGATGCTTCAAGTGCTCCAAAAGCTACCCTTATTGTAAGTGCTCAAAAGCTAGTAAAATTGTGAGGGGCCAAGATGCTACAAGTGCTCCAAAGGCTACCCCCATTGCAAGTGCTCCATTCTGGGACTGTAGCATGCTTACTTGCATGGTGTAGAAGGGGGCCAAGCGTTATGCTCACTCACTCACTCACAGTAGAATGGAAGGAATTATTAGTGGCTAATCACGAAGCTAGTTTAAGGTCTTGGTAGAACATGACCTTAGTAGTTTAAGGTCCTAGTAGATCGTGAACCTAGTTTAAGGTCCTAGTAGACCATGCTATGCTAGTTTATAGTCATAGTGGACTACTGTGTGCTAGTTTAACACTGTAGCTAACATGCTGCGCCATTTTAAAGTCATGTTGGATTGCTAGTTTATAGTCATAGAAAACGTGTTATGCCAATTTAATGTCATGACCCAAGGACGAGTTCTGCCAATTTAGCATCATAGCAGATGAATGCTATGCTAGTTTATCACTATAGCGAATGAATTCTTTACTAATTTAACATTGTAGTAAATGAGTTGTGCTAGTTTAATGTCACAGCAGATAAATGCTATGCCAGTTTAGCATCATAGTGAACAAATTATGTGTGTGCCAATTTAACATTGTAGTGGATGACTGTGCTAGTTTAGCATTGTAGCAGATGAATGTTCACCTTGTTTCATTGATTTGTGGTGTTACATGATAGGTATAGTATAGCTTCAAGTATGAATGGTTCACTAGATTGGAAGACTCATTTTCATCTTGATTAGCAAGCTTGAATGCTTCATTGTTGTAGGCCTTAGTAACCAAGAAAGGCCCTTTTTAGTTAGTTGAGAATTTATCCATGGGTTTGCAAATGGCCTTGAGGACTAGGTCCCCTCTCTTGATCAAATGTTGATGTTGGTTGTGATGGTACTTTTGTTGTTGCTTCTCTTGATACCACTTGATGTGATCAAGTGTATTCATATGCTCCTCTTCTATTGAGTCAAGGTATACAGTTCTCAACTTTTTGTTTTGACCTTTGTCAATGAAATTTGAGAGGATCACTTGGAGTGATGAAACCTACAATTCAAGTGTAAAAACTACTTCAAACTACTTCAAATTTGAGAGGATCACTTGGAGCCTGTAAGGAATCATACCTATTATTGTTTTTCATGTTGTATAGTAGTCTAAAGTGCATAGACTAGTTGCTTATGCCATCATCATTTGTTGTTGCTTAGCATTTTCTTGAGAAGGTTGATGATAATCTTGTTAGTGGCCTTTGCTTGGCCATTTACCTAAGGGTAGTATGGTGATAAAAAGGAATGTTTGATGCCAAAGTACTCAAAAAAGGATTTGGTTTTGACATTGCTAAATTGTGGTTTATTGTTTGTCAGTGTAGTCATGGGCAAATTGAAATAGGTCACTATGTTATCTAACATGAATTTGAAAACTTGCTACAATGTCTTCTTCCTGAGGGGAATAGCCTCAAGCCATTTGGTGAAATACTCAATTGTGATTATTATGAAGCTATGTTTTGTGGAGGACTTAGGGGTTATGGGTTTGATGATGTCCAAGCCCCAACATTGGAATGACCATGTGATTTGTGTTTGTATGTAATTCAGTTGGTGGCATGTGCATTAAGTTGCCATGCCATTGAAAAATGTTGCATGTTTTAACTTTCTAGACATAATTTCTTTCCATGTAAAGCCAATAGTAGCCTAACCATCTAATTTTTGCTGCCATTTCCCTAGGTGTTATGTGACCTTCGCATAATCCTTCATGGACTTGCTCAACAATTATTTTTGCTTCATTTTTGCTTATGTAGATTAGCAGTATGCCATTGTAGGATCTACAACACAACGTATTATCACCTATGATAACATACTACTACGAACATTTGTGTATTGCATCTTTTTGAGCAGTAATCAAGTGTTGTGGAGGCTCACCTTGTAGAAGGTATGCCTTGATATCATCGTACCACTCTTTTATGTGGGTAGCGCTAACTATGGCTATGGATGCATATTTGATGGTTTTCATAATAGGTTTAGTGCAATCCACCACCGCAGTGGGCAATGCGTTGAACATGCTAGGTGCTATACTAAGGGCTAATGTGGCAAGTGTGTTTGCAATGGCATTTTCACTTCGGAAAACATGTTGGACATTAGTAGTTGCAAAGTGTTGGAGCAAGTGTTTTGCTAGGTCATAATAAGGCTATAAATGTTGTGTCTTGCAGGTGTAAACCTCTACTACCTAATTGACTACTAATTGTGAATCACCTTAGATCACTATGCATCAGACTCCTACGCCACATGCTGCAAGGATGCCTCAGAGGAGACCTTCGTACTCTGCCATGTTGTTAGTGCAAGGAAATGTGAAATGATATGCAAAGGATTAGATCTCACCAAAGGGAAATGTGAGGATAGTAGTGGCACTACCCCCTTAGGAAGTTGAAGCTCCATCGAAATGCAAGAGTGCCTTGTAGTTGTCAGGCACTTGGCTAATACTATTAACATGTTCATCTAGGAACTCAAGGTCTATAGTAGCTTGATCATCTATTAGTGAAGCTGTGAGTTGTGTGGCTATCACTTGACCTTTCTTTGAGGCTTGCATGATGTATTGCAGGTCAAACTCCACTATTATTACTTTCCACCATGCAATGCAACTACTTTCATAGATATTTGTTATTATATCTCATAGTATGTTGTTCTTGCAAATGATGTTAATGTGGCTATGGAAGAGGTAATGCCTTCACTTCTTTAGTAAGAAGACTAGGGCAAGACAATACTTTTTCATGTTGTTGTATCTCGTTTCATGGGCTACTAATGCATAGCTTAGGTAGTAGACCAGGATCTCTATGCCATCATCTCACTTTTGGAAAAGTAGAGAAGTAATGGATGCATCTAAAGTGGTAAGATAGATGTAAAATGGTTTATCTCCTTATGGAGGGTGAACCACAGGTATTTTTACTAGCTCTTGCTTAATGTTTTCAAACACTTGTTGGCACTAAGCTATCCACTTAACATGGGCTCCTTTCTTGAGAAAATGTTGCATTAGTTGTAACTTATCAATTAACCAAGTGATAAACCTATGTATGAATTATAGTATACCTTACCACCCTTGTAACTCCTTAAGGTTAGCTGTAATGATGGAAAACGTCGGTCGTTGTAAATACCAAGCAAAGTTCCGTGTACACAGTTCCAACCCTGGATCCGTGCGAGGGCCATGCTAGAGAAACGAATCCAAGGTGCCCTAAAAGATCTTGTCGATTGGATAGGGACTTACTTAATCAACAAATTTTGTAATGATCAGATTACAAGATGACAATTTTGATGGGGAGATATGATATCGGTGATCTCAAAGGCAACGAGGACAATGTAAACGATGCATAATGATTGTAAAGTTTATGTAAATAGGATGTCATAAATTGAATTTAGAGAATGTGCAATCCTGAGATATGGGATTTAGCTTATAAGAAAATATGTTGAATACAATGATTGCAGGCAGACTTCAGTTTAGACGAAGCACATGCCAAGAACGAGAAAACTATTGAGAAATGAAACAACCAAAGGCCGATCTACCTTGTTCTAGCCAATCTGGGTGCAAGGGAGTTAGACTCGAAGCAAAGTTTCTACTAACTTGAAGTTTCTAATTAGAAGCTTTTGTTGGTTACCATCGATGTTCTTTCAATTGCTGATTCTCTTTTGTTCTCTCACCAATCTTCACCCAAAATTGTCAACAATTGCCAACAGCTGTGAACCAAAAATTGCCAACCCCTTGATCGTTGTCAACTGGGGTATTTATAAGATTAGGGTTAGGAGAAGAACGTGGTTTAGATGACATGTGTTCTAGGCCCATAGAATACCTTTGACATGATGTGCCATAGCTGAAGCTTGTAGTGTTATGTTGCGCTACGCTTTGAAGTGTAGTGTGTTGTAATCTACCCTTGCTGGAGCTTCGGTAACAAACTATCCTATGGTTATGCTGTAATACGCTAGAGAGCGTATCGTGGCATAAGAACCACCAATGCTTGAATTTTGCTATCTCCATTTTTGCGATTAAATCAATTTTCTGCTTGCGTCATGCCACGTTACGCTACATTACACTACATAGTGTAACATGGCGTAACATAGCTAACTTGCAAAATTGAAGTTTTGTTGCTGCGCATCCCTCATTTCTGTTCAGTTCTTCTGGAGTCTATTACACTACACTACGTAGTGTAGCGTAACAAGCCCCAAGTTGAAAGAAGACTGTCTGAAATGTACCAGTTGTGAAAATCTTGTACGTAAACTTTGAGACTTTGTTGAATCATCGAGGTCTTAAAATTTTCACAGTGTTTCAATGGCCCCTCATTGTTGATGTTCTGAGGGGTTGCTTGAGAGATGTCGACAAAGAATATAAAACATCATAGAGGTAAAGATGCCAACATGTTCGTCAGCTACTGCTCAGATGTCGCTCTATCAAACTTGGAAGTGCAAAGGTTGGGAGTGTAAGAAGCATAGGAAGGATCTTACAGTAGTGAGGGAGGGAGGTTCGGGGAAGACTCAGGTGTGAGCAGGATACTTCGCAAACATGTTATTAGACAACTTCTCATGAGTGTTTCTTCGAGAGGTTATGTTGCTATACTATATATGTGGGGCTTGCATGGATGAGTTGTGTTACACCCGTATGGCCTGGATGAGTTGTGTTTCATCCATTTTTGCCTAGCTTTGCCCATTTTTTTTGCATGCCCATAGTCTGTACAAATAGGAGAAGAGGGTAAAGGTGTTTGTAAGGATAAAGAAAGGAGAAAGTAAAATAAGTTATCTTATGGAAGGAAAAAGGCAGGGTCTACACTCACAAGTAGTTAGGCTAGTCTAAGCAGCCACCTCAGAACACTGTGACACCTCACCTCCTAGTGAATGCATTCTTGAACAATGCTATCGTAGCAAGTAACCTACAAAACATAATAGAGAACAGAAAGGAAAAGCAATCATCCTAATTGCTAGGGAGGCTGTTGAAAAAAGTGCCATCCAAAGCAGAAAGGAGAGCGCAGGCCACAGAGAAGGGACCATAGCAAGAGGCAAGGGTCCCTTTGTTGATGCCGCGGTTCAGGAATTCGTCGTCAACAACCAGATTCATCTTATCCAATTGACTGGGCAAAGAACCAGTCAGATGAATCTGCCAAGCTAGAGTCTAGTAGCGGTGACGGGTGGAGGCCACCAAGGCTATGGATGACCATAGTTTCCTTGGGACCCCAAGTGGCGAAGTTGACCCCAGGAGTTGCAACTACAGAGTGGTTGTCATAGCGGCATCTCTGAGGGGTTAGTAGTATGCCCTTTGGCATATCCAAGGGATCAATAGTATGCCAGTAGGGTAGCAACATTGCATCTATTCCAACATCCTACCCATTCCATCTAGTAGGGATGCCATGCAAGAAGGATTAGGCTCGCTTGCTTCGTGGGTAATCTATTTGCAGCTTCCAGTTTTAAGTCCTAGTAGACCGTTGTTGCTGGTTTTAAGTCCCAGTAGACCATGGTCCCAGTTTAAAGTCTGGGTAGACTGAAGTATGTTAATTTTATGTCATGGTGGACGGTGGAAGAGCTAGTTTATGGTCCTAGCAAACTATGTTGTGGGTGTCAGTTTCATGTCATGACCCAGGGACAAGTCTGTGCTCGTTTAACATCTTAGCAGATGGATGCTTACCTTGCCGGTTTCACATCATGGCAGACAGTCGAAAACTTTGCCAGTTTAGCATCATGATGGACGCGTGCAAGAAATGCCAGTTTTATGTCATAGAGGACATGTACAACACTGCTAGTTTTACATCGTAGTGGATGTTTGTTACCTTATGTTTGAGCCGAGTCGACATCTAGATGTGGTACCACTTCAGGTGCATATGATTCACTTGATTCGGGAGTTCGTTGTTGTTGATATCTGCTAACTTGAATGCTTTGTTGCCATATGCGTTGACGACCAGAAAGGGGCCTTCCCAACTTGTAGAGAATTTTCTCACTAGTTTATGAACAGCTTTGAGAACTAAGTCTTCTTTTTTGATCAGTCGCTGATGCAGGTTGTGATGATGCTTCTGTCTCTGCCTGTCTTGATATCTTTTGATGCTGTCGAGCATCTAGATGCGTTTCTCCTCTACTGAGTCTAAATCCACGATCTTGGACTTGTTGTGTTGAGTCTCATTTATAACCATGGAGAGGATCGTCCATGGCGAGGGAACCTGTAGTTCCATGGGCAACACCGCTTCAGATCCATAGACTAGGCTATAGGGTGTCCTACCGGTAGCTGTTCTGCATGTCGTACGATAGGCCCATAGCACATAGAGGATTTTTTCATGCCATCATTTTTTGTTGTTGCTGAGCATCTTTTTCAATAAATTTATGATCATCTTGTTTGTGACCTCTACTTGACCATTTGCTTATGGGTAATAGGGTGAGGAAAAAGATAGCTTGATACCAAGGTTATTGCAGAAAGATTTGGTTTCGGTACTACTAAATTGTGGCTCATTGTTGGTCACAATAGTCATGGGAAGCCCAAACCTGGTTACTATATTGTCCAAGATAAAATGGAAAACCTATTGAGATGTAATCTTTTGTAGGGGAATAGCCTCGACCCACTTCATGAAGTACTCGGTGGCAGTGACAATGAATCTATGTCCTGCGAAAGACTTAGGCATGATGGGGCCTATGATGTCTAGTCCCCATCGTTGGAATGGCCAAGTGATCTATGTAGTATGCAATTTAGTTGGTGACACATGTATTAAATTTGCGTAACGTTGGCATGTATCACATGTCTTAACCTTGGTAAGGCAGTCTCGTTCCATGTACGACTAGTAATACCCTAAGCACCTAATTTTAGCAGCCATGGCTCACGGGGCTATGTGTCCTCCACATAGTCCTTCATGGACTTCGCTAACTATTCTTTGCACTTGGTCATTATTAACGTAGGTTAGCAATACTTCATCAAAAGAGCACCTATATAGAGTACTATCTTTGATGATGACGTATTGCTTGGCACGCTTGCAGACTGCGTCTTTTTGCATAGGTGTTAGCTCGTGTGGTGGTTCGCCATGCAGCAGGTAGGTTTTAATGTTATCATACCATTATAACATTCCCCCCGTGCTTAGAGAAGAGATTTGTGCCACTTGAATGATAGAGTCTGTACATTTTGTCATTAAGGTGGGCAAGATGGCAAACAAATGTGGTGGCACGTTTAAAGCTAGTGTAGCTAGTGCATCAGCTACGGTGTTCTCACTACGTGGCACGTGTTGGACGTTAGTCATCATGAATTGTCTTAGGAGATCTTTAGCCATATCGTAATAGGGCTGCAGATGCACAGCTTTGCAGGCATAGACCCTTGTGATTTGATTGATGACAAGCATCGAATCACCTCAGATTTCTAGGTGTTGAATGTTGAGTTCCTTGGCTATTAACAATCCCCTGAGAAGCCCCTCGTACTTTGCCACATTGTTCATATAAGGAAACACTAGGTGGTAAGCCAATGGATGAACATCTTTAGGGGAGAGCATAATGATGGTGATAGCACTGCCGCCTCTAGTAGTTGAAGCTCCATTGAAGTATAACGTTACTTCGAGCCTGTCGATACAGGCCTTAAACTATGTATCTATTCATCAGGAAACTTGGGCTATATTGCGGCTTGATCATTAACAGGTGATGTTACAAGCTGGTCGGCTATGTCCTGGCCTTTCATGGATGGTTGGTTGACATAGTGCAAGTCAAATTCCGCTGTGATGGCCTTCCAGTGGGCTATCCTGCTGTTCTTGTATAAATTATTTGTGATGGTCGCAGAATGTTATTCTTGCAAATTATGTTGACTTGGCTATAGAAAAGATAGTGTCTACATTTTTTTAGTGCAAACACCAATGCCAAACAGTTATGCTCTACTTCATTGTACCTTATTTCATACGCAAATAGAGCGTGACTTAGATAATAGATAGCGACTTCTGACCCGTCGTCCCTTTTTTGGTACAACAACGCAGCTATAGACACATCTGAGCTTGCCAAGTAGATGTAGAAAGGATGATCCTTTTGTGGTGGGAAAACCATTGGTAAATGTAATAGCTCTTTCTTCAGGTCGTCAAACGCACGCTGGCAGTCTTCAGTCCATTCGAAGTTAACTCCTTTCTTAAGCAAATGCTGCATAGGACGTAATTTGTCTATTAACTTTGAGATGAACCACCTGATAAATTGTAACCTACCCTACAATCCATGTTCTTTGAGGTTTGTAGGTGGTGCTAGGTTAACAATGGCTTTAACCTTGTCGGGGTTGACCCGTATGCCAGTCTCCAATACCACAAACCCTAACATGCATCAGGTTTTGACTCCAAATACGCATTTTCTTGGGTTGAGTCATAGGTCATGCCTAAGACATCATTTAAGCATTAACTTTAGGTCTTCTGGGTGATCTTCTAACTTCTTAGATTTGACAGCTATTTCTTCTATGTAGTCGTTCAATCTCTCTAAGAGGTAATCACTAAAGATATATGTCATGGCACATTGATAAGTTGCTCCAGCGTTTTTTAACCTAAAAGGCATCATGATGTAACAGAACGTTCCCCAGGGGGTCATGAAAGTTGTAGTTAGTTGATGTTCTGGGTTGATGCGAATTTGATTATAGCTCAAAAACCCATCCATAAATGATAGTAACGTGTGGCCAGCTGTTGTATCGATAAGTTGTTCGATACTCGGCAATGGGAAGTTGTCTTTAATCATTGCCTTGTTCAGATCGCAGAAGTCTATACAGATGTGTATTCCTTCCATTTTCTTAGAGACAACTACAATGTTCGACACCCAGTTTAAATAATTGACCACGTGAATGAAACTAGCCTGATATAGCTTAGTGATTTCATCATGCATTGCTAGCGCAATTTCAGGCTTAATCTTCTATGCTTTCCATTTAACTGCTTTGATATGCAGGTCTAAAACTATGTTGTGTTGTATTAGTCTCGGGTCTAAACCCGACATGTCTTCGTATGACCATGCGAATAGTGCAACATTATTTTGGAGCACTCGAAGCATGTCGCTCTGCGTTTGTTGTTCAAGGAGAGAATTAACTTTCAAAGTTTTACTTTCTCCTTTGTGCATAATTACAGGGACCTTAGTAAGGGGATCCTTGATCACATCACTAGCTTCTGGGTCTAGGGTTCGGGCCAAATGTTCTAGCCAGTCTGGGGATATTTCCGATGTTGCTATGGTTGTATCACAAAGGGACGCATCAGTTCCTATCAGTGTGAGGTTGAGCTGTCTAATAGTTTCCCCGTATGGGCCTGTTAGGGCTAGGGGTACGAGTAAAGCTGCATCCATTTGCGAAATGACCTACAAAACCACCAAGAACGGAAGTTGTTATATTGTTTTTTCCAATCTGTTGAAATGATAGAAGGTTTTCTTTTTTTTAGAGGTGCGTGTTAAAGAGGCTGCTAGTTTAATGTCTTAGTGGACCATTACAAATATGCACAGTTTGTAAGAAAGCAATAAGCCCGGTTTCCTAGATGTTAGCGTAAGACTTCTGTGAATTATGATGAAAGGTATAACGCGGTATGTCTAGCATGTCAAAATAGCTAATTTAAAATTTTGTGCAGACTGTAGTTAATGCGATCGAATTATGAGACGATAAGCTATGCATTAGTTTAGGGTCTTTTCAGACCGCAATCAATGTGATATCTATGAGATTAATGTTGCGATCTTCACGCTTCATATCGCACTGACATACCTACATTTCAAGAAAGTTCCACATTGATTGGACACAAAAATAGTTAGTTTCAACCATTACATTTATAAGTCGATGGTTCGTCCTCAAAGCAGACTGTAAAAATCACAAATTTGAATTAGGCTATAGCAGAAGGAAAGCAGTAGGAAGGTGTAAGTAGATGATTTTGTAAAGGTTGTTCAAGCGTAACCATGGTGCCGAAGACCAAAGGTAAACATGCCAAATTGGCGAAGATTGATTAAGTGCAGGAGAGTTTGGAGTGGATTTCAAAGGCCTAGGTCAAAACTCGGGAGGCTACTCCACTTGCCCAGTAGGTTGCTTTTTACTTTTCCTGCATGATTGTTATTTTCGTTATTATGGCATCGTAATTGTATTTGTTTCGAAGATGTGTATTATGTCAGGCATTGATGCTTTCCCATGCGGGCTAAGCTATTGTAGTTTATAATAGTACCCCTACCACCATTGTCAAAGACAGACCTTGCACCGTCGCAAGGGTTTGGGTGATCTTGGACAATACTGTGCAAATGCAATGCATAATTGGAGGGGTCCAGGTATTATACCCTTATGTAGTGTAAATAGGATTTTGTTGTCTCACCTGTAATGGTTGCATGTTATGTTAGGACAATATGCGGTGTTACTTTTATCACCGTTGTCAGGGACAGAGCTTGCACCGTTGCAAGGGTTTGGGTAGTTTTGGTAATGCATTTCTAGCGTAACCTGTGATTTTTTGGGAATGAAGGTAATGAAAACTCTAGTATGTCTACATTGCTTTTCCTAATGGTAGTGTGCTTTATTGTAAAGGATTACGCTAAAGCCTGTCCTGATCATCTTGGACATTGTGAGCGTTCTGTGTTGTTTACATGTATCCGTGGCCAATGTTCCTCCTCCTCATGCTCGTGTAGGGGAGGAGGCAGTTTGGTTCCGAAGAGGCGCACGGGAGTTTTTGTAGTTTTTGTTGCGTAATTTTAGCATAATTATCTGGTAGCATCTACCGGTTGAGACAGCCGCTGCCATTCTTGAGATGCTACTGGTTGGATCAACGTAGAGTATCTTAATGTTTCTGGTGGATGGCTTAATCGAAACTGTGCGGGTGCAAGACTGTGAACAGAGCACCAAGGGTTTGAGGCATTTATCTTGGATCTGGGAGATGCCTAGGTTTTATTATTATCACACCTACAACACTCTTTTCGTGGCTCTTCATCTCACGACTTATTTTCAGAATCCACCTGGTGTCGTGTATTATGTAGGCGGGTAAGTGTTTTCAAGGCGTTATGGTGTGCTAACTATTGTTTGAATTTGTGTCAAGTATAAGCAATTGTCTACATTCTATGATGTAGGTTCTTTATCAATGAGCATGGTCTCCAAGGTGATACAGATATGTTATCTAAGACCGAAAAGGCCATAAAGGAGTTCACTTCTATTAGCAATGTACGTGCTGGTATCCTAGGACAACTAGAATTTGAAATCCCACATTACCCTATCCACTATGTCAAATTCTTCGCCAAGTGTACTTCGAATGGCTGGATAAGGAGTGGACTTTGGATCTTCCTATCACTGTTGCAGACGTGCAAGAGAAAATTCCACTATTTCCTTCACACTTCGGACGTGGTAAATTACGCTATGGTGGTCCATTGTACAATCTTATGAAATGGAAATAATGTATAAAATTGTATTATTTTGCTATATTGTCTAAACCATTGCTTTATGTTCACAGTTAGGGAATCACGGGAGGTCATGGTGATAGTGTCCGGGCATGAAACGAACAGTCTCTTCTTTCGTTATGGTGACATAAAAGAAGCGCAACATTGGCTCTACCATGGAGCAGCCCCAGCTGTGATTACCAATAACCTCTGGGAAGCTGGACTGATGGAGTTATTCTTGGCTGTAACCCCCGATGTCACTGCAGCCGAAATGTTAACCCTAGTTGACTCCTTCAACAAAGAAGCTGAGCATCTTTACATGCGTGTGTGTAACGTGTGTATGAGATTTGATATTGATGCTCGACTGTTCGTTGACTTTTTTGGCATTCCTTCTGATGGCCCTTCGGTAGAAGAAAGGTCAAAGAGGGGTTCTAAGCACCAAAAGGAGATAGAGGAGTGGCTAGGGGTTAAAAAGGAACTGAAAGGCATCCTTGCTGATAAAATCAAGCTAGAGGTGGCTAATACCATTTATCCCCTCTTCCGAACCTGCACCTTTACCAAGCTGCTCTCCCAGGGAAGAATCCTTACCATAGAGTAGGCTCAAATCATGCAGGAGGTTATGGAGGAGGGAACACAGTATAATTGGGCCAGTTACCTTGTTGAAGGCCTGCAGGCTGAAATGGTCAAGCTT
>MNCI01009719.1:261536-302518 GCA_015680685.1 Gnetum montanum
AGCGGAAAAAGCATCGTCTGACCGTGGAATCTTCTGGCCTGACTGATGAAGAGGGAAGGAAACTGCGAATCATGTTTCATAGGAATGACACTCCGGCTGGTAAGTAGAAGAATGTATGATTAGTTCATATATGTATTACGCTTCATATAGATGTCGTGGCATCGTGTAGCATTTGTAAAAAGGTAAATAAAGTTTTGTTTTGGCTAACTATGTTGTTTGATAGAAAAAGGGAAGGATGTAGTGGAATTGACCCCTGAAATAGGGGCCATAGTTTTACGACATGGAGAAGGGGCCCTAATTTTGAAAAAGGAGGCCCCTATTAGTAACGTAGGTAGCACACAGGTTCTTGTGCCCAAAGAAGAGATGGAAGTAGAGGATGCCGAGGTCCTTTCAGATGAGCCAAGAAAAGAGAAGTGGTTTGTCACAGGTGAGTTTGACCTTTTCTCAGAGGGTAAACCTCACGCTACTACCCCTGATGGTTTTGTTAAATTGATTTTTGCGTTATTGTAATCATCTCAATTTCCCTTTACATCTACCATACTATGTCTAAGTCATTTTGTTTGCTTAGTAGGCACTTCTAACAATAGCGGCGTACCTTTGTTAGTGACACCAACTCAGCATTGGGGTGAGACTCCTGATAAATTCACCTTTTTGGAGGACCTGGAGTCTCAAAATAAATTCCTGCAAGCTCGGGAGGTCAATGATGAGAATTGGCAGACAACTGTGATTGACTACACTCGTTATTGGACTGTCGTAAGAAACAATGTCCAAGACAACCGTGAGCTCATTAAGTGATGGATGAAAATGGATCTCCTAGCCCAGAAGAACCAAGATTGGAAGGATTTTAGCGTGAGGGTCCAAGCATGGGTGTAGGTACAAAAGGACCACAAACATGTGTATAAGTGAGAAAGTGCCACCTATCGCCAATATTACAAGGATTCTACTGTTGAAGCGTGGTCCCTCCAGCTATTCCTCAATGCCATTGATGCTTCTGGAGCATACGAAAAGTTTCGAGAGCAAGTGATAGTAAGCGGCTTCCCAGAGAGAGAAATAACCCTCCCTGGTGGGGAAACCACTATCCCTTCCTTCTTCCTTGAACCACCCGGATGGACTCCTATGGAGAAGGGGAAGGTTAAGGTTAGAACTGATATAGGAGATGGCGTTTGATCTGAGCTTACCGAGGACGAGATCATGCAACGCCTATGGGTTGGCTTGGAATAAATTCCTTTTGTGGCTGATGCAGGAGCATCACAGGTAAGTTGTACGACTATTGTATTCTTGTTATGCATAGTTTTAGTGGCGATGCTAACATGCATTTCATGTAAAATCGTAGGATCAACACAAAGAGGATCCTCATGAGGAGGAGCGTAATGGAGATGATGGTCCTCACGAAGAGGGTTTCCATGAGGAGGAGCCCCACAAAGATGATCAACCTCATGGAAAGAATTCACATGAGGAAAAGCCTCACAGAGAGGATCACCCCCATGAAGAGACACCACACGAAGGTCCCCATGAGGATGATCTTCATGAGGTAGAGGTGGAGTTGAACGAGACAGGTGGAAGTGGTAACAAAGGAAACATGTGACGTGGCTATATTGGCCAACATTTTGTTGCAATGAAATGGAGTAAAGGACAATGTTCTTCAATCTATGTGATATAATCATTTTAGTTTTCATGAAGTGAAACATATTGTTAGAAGGATTACACATTTTAGGCCACTGCAGGCCGTGAATAGTTTAAGGCCATTTTGGGCCCAGCCATTGTAAGTGTAAAGGGGTAAATTACATTTTCCAGTTTTAGGCCGTAGCGGGCCGCAACTAGTTTAAGGCCATTTCAAGCCGTAGTACGTATGAAAAAGCATAATAAGGATAATGCGAAAAGAGAGAGCGTAAATTACATAATAGTAAACAATGTGGACTAATGTGACATCTCACCCCAACGTGTTTATTTGCTAGCTCCGTAGCTACTTCTTAATTATTTTTTATTTTGGCGATGCGTATGGATGAGGAGGTTTATTACTCCATTCCTCTATGCCACAATCTTCCTTCTGAAAAGGTAGTTCAGCCCAGATCAGGCTGTCATCAGCCATTGTTTTGGCCTGTTCAAATATTGGGATAGGAGACTGATCTTTGGGCATTTCAATTTCCAAACCTTGTTCCATTTCTACGTTATTAACAGCCTGAGGGATCATCTTATCACCATGGATGATCACTTCCCCTCCTACATAGGGCAAATGGATCTCCTGATGGATGGGTGATGAGACTGCCCTTAGTTGAGCCAACCAAGACCTCCTTAAGATTAAGTTGAAACTAGGCATCTCCTTGACAATGATAAACACTACGTCTGTGGGAAATTAGTTTCCTGCTACAAAGTTGATGTGTACTGTGCCTTTGACTTGCACTCGTGCCCCATTGAATAACTTCAAACATGCTATTGTCATGG
Source organism: Gnetum montanum (assembly GCA_015680685.1). Classification (NCBI taxonomy): domain Eukaryota; kingdom Viridiplantae; phylum Streptophyta; class Gnetopsida; order Gnetales; family Gnetaceae; genus Gnetum; species Gnetum montanum. The sequence continues at coordinate 263,979 of MNCI01009719.1, forward strand.
GACTGATCTGGTCAATCAAACCTAGTTTATCCACTATGGGATATGGAATGATATTGACAGCTGCCCCATCATCTACGTGTACTCTCCAAATTTGGTATTGGCTAACCCTGATAGTGATGAATATAGGCGTTGTTGTCACTTGACCCTTCTTTGGGTCATCCTTAATGGATTCATCATGAAAAGTTAGTAGGGAAGGCCAAGGTTGTTCAACAGTGAGGGGAAGCATGATGGAGTGGATTACTTCTTCATCTGCTAGCAGGCTCTCATCCACGGATATGGACGTTAACATGCGAACCATGGCCTCACGATGCTTTTGTGACGTCATTAGCAAGTCATAGAGGCTCAACATTGTATTTTTTGTTTTAGAGCCTGCTTAACTTGTGTAAAAGCGTTGAGGAGATCACGTCCACGATCTAGTTGTTTATCACCCTTTTCTTCTTCCATTCGTCCCAGGAGACGAATCTCTCGGGGAGGAATGGTTTCTGGTTGAGGGTTGCCTTTTCTTGGGTTGGGAGAAGATGGTTGCGTTTGCATAGCATCATCTTTTTTAGAGGGTGGGGCTAAGGGCATCGAGGCAAGGGGCATAGGCTTGGGAAACCCCAGCATAATTTGATCCTTGGCTATTTTAGCTATCATACGTCATTCTCCTTTCTTGTTAGGTTGTGATTGATGCATTGACTTAGAGATTTACCCCTGCGTAGTAGGAGCAACTGACAGCTTTGGCATCTTGATGGCAAAGGGTGCCCTAGGTGTGGGTGCGGGCTGGGTCATGGCTTTACCAATAGTGGGCTGTGGGACGAGGGTAGGAGACAGGACCTGGAGAACGAAGGGTTGTCGCTGAGCTGTGCCCGTCGATGTTGATGGGCTTATTGTCTGAGATAGGCAAGGAGGTACATGTAGCACAAAGAGTTGTTTTGGTTGTGCTTGGCCATCACCCTCCATACCCATTATGTTGATAGTGTACCATGCGTTATTTGTGTTTAACAGGTTTTGGTACACATGCATGGATTGATTTTCCGGATGGACCGAACTACTACTGTCTAAGATCAGTTTACCTTGATCAATCATGCATTGAATGTCATCTGTCAACTCCCAGCAGTAATCCGTGTCATGACCACATAGCTGGTGATAGTCACAGAAATAGTCTAGCCTAAAGTTTTTGAGAACTGGCGGTTCGTTTGGCAGGGCGAAGGAGGGATTCTTAAGTAGCTCATAATGCCATATGTGGCATTTCAAATCTTCCTCGGACACCTTCTTATGTTGAATATGGCCAGTTCCCAGTAATTTCTTCAGAAGTTCTGAAGCTTTTACAAGTAGAGCCGTATATTTTGAGTGGTCTTTACGCTCAAAATTAGGCTTCGGCTGTGGAAATGCCTCAGGGGCAAGTGGAGTTTCTTGATCAGTGCTATTTGAGCTAGTTGTGGATTTAGCAGGCATCGTAGATACTTTCTTGTTGATATTTTTCTTCTTGGCCCCTTCAGCTACCGCTGCTACAGTCTTTGTCGTAGCTTTGCCTTTGTCTTTACCCTTGTTGTGAGCATTTTTATAGACCACATATGCTGGGTCTTTGCTAGCCTCTGCTGCGTCTTGAATGCTGTTAGTCTAAGCGAAGGCTTGGCTGAGGAAGCGGGGAGTGAGGTAATACAGTTTGGACTTAACGAAGTCGTTGACTATCCTCTTTAAGATCACTAACATATGAGCCTCCATGATGGGTTAACAGATTTCATTCAAGGTGGCACTCCACTGCTGTATAAACTTTTGGACTGGCTCGAGCAGATCTTGCTTGACTCCCATGATCTGATCCAGCATGACTTCTGGTTTTAGGTTGTATTTGAAATGAGTCACAAATTGAGTTAACAGCTCTTCCAAGGTTAAGATGGAAGAGCGTGGGAGTGCATGATACCAGTCTAAAGCTTTAGCCGTTAGGGACATAGCAAAGACACGGATGATGGTATGTGGCCATTGTTGTAATAACAACGACTCTGACCTGAAGGTGACTAGATGGGCATTGAGATCACCTTCCCCATTGTATTTTGTAAAATGGGGGAGTGGCATCCCAGGAGGCAACGACAAAATAGGCACTATTGGGCTAATAGGATCGTCATGGTAAAAATCCATGACCTATATTGTGTCGAAACCGGTAGCCTTGAGGCATTTAACTTCCTCAGTAAGGGTCTGAATAAGTTGGAAGGCTTGATCCAGACCTGTAGACAAAGAGGTTGTTTGTGGAATTGCAGGATGAGCCACGCTGGGTGGCAGGATAGGGGTGGCAGCTTGGCCTATGTGTGATGTTATTGGAACTGCCCTTGTAGGTAGTGCCACTTGTGACATCCACCACCTAGTAGGTGGTGCAGGTGGGGCGACCACCACCGACTGTGCCATGGGATACATTGTTTGCATGGTGGAGGGCACAGACAATGACCCTACAGTGGGGTTTAGCGTCTATGAGACTTGGTGCTGATGGTGAGTGAGATGGGACATCTGCGTAGGTTGTGCTACAAGGGATGATGTATTTGGAGTCCAGCACGTGGTAGTGGTGGGTCCTGTTGTGTAAGCTGGGATGAATGTAGGAACTGCGTGTAATTATGAAGTAGGCACCATGTTCACATACGGTGACGTAGGCGCATGTATACGATGAGATGGATTGGCCAATTGTGATTGCGGAGGGATGGTTTATAAAGGGATACCACTCGGGAGGGTAGCTAGAGAGAAGAAATGTCGTTGGGCGTTATGCGCCACATGGTCGGTGGTAGTCAATGATAATGGCGTAGTGATCATAAACAATGGATTTACGCGGGATGTTGTGGAGGGAGGAGCCACGACAAAGCTAGCGTGACTACCTCCCTCGAAGTGGGAGTCTAAATCCTCCTGCCCATCGTGTGATGCTTTATAGAGGAACATCTTGTCTCATTATTCTGCTGATGCCCTGGCCATTAACAGTTGGTCCAACATCCACTGTTGCTGGTCTATCAAATGTATGGAAGTGTTAGGCGAAGGAACGAATTCCTTCCCGTTACAGTAGATGAACTTGTATTCGTGTTTCAGTTCGAGTTCCTGTGGATACATGGGAAAATTTACCGCAAGTTTAGCACAGAGGAAATTGTAATGTTCCCTGCACTGAGCGTGTCCGTTAGGCTCTTTATTTTGGAGCCTGAGGGATCGACGTAGTCGCACCGGACTGGTTGGTGGTTCAACCATAGGGGGCATAACTTGCAACATCCAAGGGTTCTCAAGGTTAGCAGTGTTAACAGCGATTGTTGATGTAGCCATTCTCTACATAGCTCGAGAGTAATGATGAAAAGGATAAAGATCACAAGGGTAAAGGCAAGCTAAGGCGAAAATGGGCTTTCTACCCTACAAGATTCCAGAGGAATCGTTGAAGCGACTGATATGCATCACACAATCTCGTAAAAACCACAGAGGTATTACGTTTACATCAATCAAAAATGGGTATAGATAGCTTATAGGACTACCTGTGAAATGCGGATCGGAGGTTTAGGCCCTCCTTCTAGCGCCAGAAAACTATAACAATGGAAAACGTCGATCACTGGAAATACCGAGCGAAGTTCCGTGTACACAGTTCCAACCCCATATTTGTGCAAGGGCCGTGCTAGAGAAAAGGAATCTAAGGTGCCCTGAACGGTCTTGTTGATTAGACAGGGACTTACTTAATCAAAAAATTTTGTAATGATCAGATTACAAGATGACGATTTTGATGGGGAGATATGATATCGGTGATCTCGAAGGCAACGAGGACGATGTAAATGATGCAAAACGATTGTAAAGTTTATGTAAATAGGATGCAATAAATTGAATTTAGAGAATGTGCAATCCTGAGATCTGGGATTTATCTTATAAGAAAATATGTTAAATACAATGATTGCAGGTAGACTTTGGTTTACACGAAGCACATGCCAAGAACGAGAAAACTATTTAGAAATGAAACAAGCAAAGGCTGATATACCTTGTTCTAGCTAATTTGGACACAAGGAAGTCAGACTCGAAGCAAAGTGTCTACTAACTCGAATTTTCTGATCAAAAGCTTTTTTCAGTTACCATCGATGTTATTTCGATTGTTGATTCTCTTTTGTTCTCTCACCAATCTTTGCCCAAAATTATCAACAATTGCCAACAGCTGTCAACCAAAAATTGCCAACAGCTGTCAACCAAAAATTGCCAACCCCTTGATCGTTGTCAATTGGGGTATTTATAAGATTAGGGTTAGGAGAAGAACGCGGTTTAGATGACGTGTGTCCTAGGCCCAAAGAATACCTTTGACCTGATGTGCCATAGCTGAAGCTTGTAGTGTTATGCTGCGCTATGCTCTGAAGCGTAGTGTGTCGTAATCTACCCTTGCTGGAGCTTCGGTAACAAACTATCCTGTGGTTACGCTGCAATACGCTAGAGAGCGTATCGTGGCATAAGAATTGCCAATGCTTGAATTTTTCTATCTCTGTTGTTGCGATTAAATTAATTGTCTACTTGCGTCACGTCGCGTTATGCTACATTACACTGCACAGCGTAACATAACTAACTTCCAAAATTGAAGTTTTGTTGTTGCGCATCCCTTGTTTCTGTTCAGTCCTTCTGGAGTCTATTACGCTGCGCTGTGTAGCGTAGCATAACAAGCCCCAAGCTGAAAGAAGACTATTTGAAATGTGCAATTGTGGAAATCCTTTACGTAAACTTCGAGACTTTGTTGAATCATCGAGGTCTCAAAATTTTCACAGTGTTTCATCAATGGCACTAAGTTGGTTATGACCTTAACCTTATTAGGTTCTATGCGTATACCTACTTTAGACACTACAAAGTTGAGCATCCTACTTGTCCTAACACCAAAAACATACTTCTTGGCATTTAGCCTAAGCTCATGTTTCAGGCAACATTTAAGCACTAAGTTTAAGTCATTTATGTAGTTGTCGGCCACTTTGGACTTAATTGCAATGTCATCTATGTAGTCATTGAGAAAACTAAGCATGTAGTTGCTAAAGATGTACATCATTGTACGTTGATATGTTGCTCCTACATTCTTTAGTCCACAAGGCATGATTGTGTAGCAAAACATACCCCAAGGGATCATGAAGGTTGTGCTAAGCTAGTGCTTAGGGTTGATCCTAATCTACTTGTAGCCTAAGAACCTATCCATGAAGGACAATAAGGCATGTCTAGCCATGGTATTGATCAGTTGATCGATACTAGGCAACGGAAAATCATCTTTGATGGTTGCCTTGTTTAAGTCCTATATTTCTATGAAAATGCATGTACTCCCATTTTTCTTAGGCACAACTACAATGTTGGAGACCCAGTCTACATAGTCAAGGGCCTGAATGAAACTAGCTTTGTAAAGCTTGGTGATCTCATCATGGGTTGCCAACACCACCTTAGGTCAAACCTTGTGCACTTTCTATTTAACTAGTTTGATGCAAGGATCAAGGATGATGTCATGTTAGACTAGTCAAGGATCTAGGCCCAACATGTCCTCATATGACCATTCAAATGCTTTAATATTATCATTAAGTATTTTGATGATGTCTTGAGCATATTGGGGATCTAGCAAGGAGCTTAGTTTTAGCGTTTTCACCTCATCATTAGGTGTAGCCATAAGGATCTTAATAAGGAAATCCTCTATGACATCCCTTGCCTCTAAATTGAGAGCCTTAACTAGATGGTTGGGCCAGTCTAGTGGTGCTTCTATGAATGCTATGTGATCATTGTAGGTTATAAGCTCAAGGTCTAGGCAATGAGGATCAATGTATTACTTGATGTTGCCATAAAGCCCCATGAGGATCAAAGGTGAGATGATTTGAAAAAGAAAACTAGAAAATGTTAAGTGACACCTATTTGATTGAGTTATTATCCACAAATGAAACAAAGAAATTGAGTAAAAATTTGCCTAAGTATGCATGTGAATAGCAATGAGAGGTAAACATGTTGGTGCCAGTTTTAGATCTTAGTAGACTGTGGGTGTGCCAAACATGAGATCTAAGGGAGGGATAAACATGGTTAAGAGTGAAATGAGCCCACATGCTAGGAGGGTTGTAAAAAATCATTTTCTTCAAGCTATATATGTTTGATTACACTCTCACACAACTACTCTCTCCAGTGCGTGCTTGGTGTGGAAAGTAGTCTTGGGTTGGTGGATCCTTAAATGATCTTAGAAGGGTATATAAGCATATTTTCACCACAGTAAGTTATCATTTTATCATTTCATACCATGATGTTGAGAGTGTAGTCTGCTGTTGTACGTACTTTTGCTGCTAGTGGAGAGCATAGTTGGGGGAAAGATGATGCACTGGAGTGGACACCTTCATCAAAGGCTAGTGAATGTTGCCAAGGGAGAGAGAGCATTGGGCTGCTTACCACAAGTGTGCATGAAGGAGAGGAGGCCATCAACATTAACTAGGTACACCAACTATGCTCTCCTCGTTTGCTCCATTTTCTTGCTCATTTAGTGTTATTGTGGGATTTTCTTGGAGCATAGCTTTGGGTGTCCTATCATAGTGCCTTTTCATGGCAATGGTTGTTGCTACTACATGTTGTCTATTGGTAGGATGCATTGGTATAGGGGGCATGGTGGTAGGGAGAGTTTTGAGAGGTCTTGAGTCTATGGTATAGCCCACAGAAACCACCATTGTGTTGTGCAATGTGGCCGTAGGGGGTTACGATTTTTTTGTGAAGGTCATTTAGGGCTATGCATAGGAGGGGAGAAACTGGGATTGTGCATGCACTATGTGGCATGACTACAGGGTTATGTCTATCATTGATAAATGCTACTATTTATTATGTATCATTTATTTATTTTGGTTGCAGTTGTAGGATCTAAGGTCACGTGCAGGTTGTGCATGTAGTATTTTGGAGCTCGTAGGGTCTTGTAGCTATGGTGTGTTTGGGGCTTCGTGAGGCTTGAGGGTCATGCAGGCTTTGATGACTATGAGTGTTGGTCATTTTTTATTATCTTTCTACACATGATTTAGGGCTTAGGGCTATAAGGCATTATGTGCTAGGGTGCAGCCACAAGGAACCATGGTCACCATTGGGCTCTATGCCCATAGCCATAGAGGATGCTAGGATTTTGGTAATGGTTAGGGGAAACTTGCTATGGTGGTAGGAAGCAAGTCAGGGGTCTACCCTTACATTTGTTTTTTTTTTGTGTCCCTCTTGAAGCATGAGGTTTGAACTTTTCTTCGTTGGTGCTAAGCTTAGGGCCCCATGCCTTGCACACCGCGGTGTGACCACAAGGGTCATGGCCATCATTGCGCTTCACACGATGTGACTACAATTGATGCTAGGTTTTGGTAGTAGTGGGGGAATTAGGATGGGAAATACAAAGATAGGCTTCTAACACATTTCTATTTCTCTCCCTCCCTCCTTTTTTAAAAGAAAATTATGGATGTTGGGCTTAGAGCCCTACACATTGCATGCGGCAATGTAGCCACGGAGGGCATCAAAGTTTGGCCATAGTAGGGGGTGAAGCCTGGTGCATAGGGAGGGGTTTAAGTGGTGTAAGGCTTGAAGCCTTATGCTCTGGGCAATGTGGCATAACACCAGGGGCTATGGCCATCATTGCATGTCATGGCATGGCCGCAGGGGATCGCAGCCATGATTAGTGGGGTTTGTGGCATCTATTTTTTTTTCTTTTTTGGGGGGAAATGGTAGAGGCATGACCTACCATAGTGGAGCCAAGGTGAGGATTAGTTAGGCATAATGCCATGTGGAGATTATTCTCTTCACAACCATGGGATTATGCTTTCCATGCATGGAGAGTAGTTGCTACCTAGTGTCTATTTTCAAACTACGCTCTCCATGAGATTACTTTCTCCACATTCTAGAGTGTAGTTGGGGGTAGTCCAAGAGTTAGTCAAAACTTTCATTATTCTTGGACTATGCTCTCCATTGAGGCAGTCTTGAGTTAGAGAAATTCTATCAAATTTTTTTAACTATGCATGATGCTAAACCTACAAAATGTAGTGCTAAGCCTATACAAAATGTGTTATACCCTAGTGAGTGCCAAGTGTGTTGAATGAGTTAAGCAACATCCTACACTTGTGGGGCCATAGGATGCATTGCCAAAATTGCATTTCTACTAATTTATGTTAATAATTTATAATGTACATATCAAAATGTTTCCTCTATGTATGTATAATAATGCTTTGCTTATTTCTTGGTAACTGCAAGGTGCTACTAAAGCCTATTCTGATAGTAGTTGTGCTCATGGGAATCCTGTGTTGCATGAGTGAACCTATTCCTAACATGCCTATGCCAGATATGCAAGTGAACCATTAGGTAGTGTGGTTCTAGCTAGGGGCTTGAGAGTTCTTGGAATACCTATTTCATTAGTTTGGTGTGATCATGTGGTCACACTTGGTAGTTGAGGCTACCAGTGCCATCATCGAGATGTTGCTACTTGGGGCTAATCAAAGCATCCTAAAGTTTATCTTAGATGAGCCCACCATAAGCGTTGATTAGGTAGGTCACTTAGGTAGAGGTCCTAGGAGTAGTTAGTAGCTATCTAGGATATGGTGCATGATGGGGTTTGCTTGTTATAACAAGAGAAACACCCTTTTTATTAAGCAGAAGGTGCATACCCTATTCCAAAACCCACTTGGAACAGTTTACTACACTAGAGGATAAGTGCTTTTATTGCTCTTGCAATGTTTTTCACTACTCACCCGTGTTAAATTACTAATTATGGCTAATCCCAGGTTTAGAGTTGATGAGGAGGGCTTGCATGAAGGACTAGATGCTCTAGCCTTGACCTACACTACCTTAGAGGTATTCTTGTCAGGCATGAACATTCAGACAACTGTGATCAAGTAGGTAGATCATGATCTAGAGACCTACACCTCCTAATACCCTAAGGCATACGAGTGATGTAGGATCCACAGCTAGTTAGATGAGGAGTGGGTTACTAGTAAGATTAACACCAAGGAGGTGTTTGTAGTGACACCTCCACCTCACACCCTATTTGTGCCATGTACGTATATATATTTTGGTTCATGTGGTTGCTCGTGTATGCATTTCAATTTGCCTCATTTGCATGATGCTAACATTTTTTTACTATGTGTTGTAGTAGCAATTACCTCAGTAGAGGTAACGGTGGTAACCACAAGTCACATAGATGCCACCCTTATCATGAAATGCAGGAATGTGAAGGGTGTGCAACACTGGCTATGCCACAAAGTGCCAAATGGATTCATGACTTGGCTCACACATGATAGGTTAATGAACCTATTCCTAGCCCTTAGCCCAAGTATCTTGGTGGTTGAAATGGTTATGATCATCAACTCCTTTAGTAGCAACATTAGGTAGTTTGTCACCTAGATGCATGGTGTGATGATAGTGCTGGACCTCAATGAAGCCTTCTTTGTTGATCTCTTTGGTGTCCCCACTAATGTCCCAATGATTATTGATAAGGCTAGTAGGAAGATGGACTACAAAGGGAAGGTCGAGGACTATTTGGAGATCACTTGATCTCACAAAGGCATACCAATCAAAAATGTGCTAGTGCCTAAGGTGCAGAAGCTCTACCCTCTATTTCATGCTTGTATCTTTCTAAAGCTACTTTTCCAAGGAAAGATCCTAGGGGTGGAATAGGCATGACCAATTAAGGAAAGATCCTAGTGCCTAGAGGTTCAACTGGGCTGCATACATAGCCACCAGCATGTATGTAGAGATCTCTAAGCTTTGATTCAACCTCTAGGCAAGGTCCCCTGTCCATTTCTCATTCTTTGCAAGATACTTGCAAAGGTTTGTAGAGCTTTTGGTCATGCGAGATGATGGATGATGGGTGGTGTAGGACCATGAGCAGCTATCCAGGCTATGGATCAAGCATATGTTCTCGATCACATGCATGCAAGACCCTCTAGAGGAGATCGATGAGTCATTATTAGTAATGACCAAGGGTCCCGTGGGGCACTCACATTATTCATATGATAGAATAGGTGAGGGTCCTCCAATTGGCACTAGGGATGTGACTAAGGTAGATCACTACATAGTAGAGATGGTGGGACCATCTAAGGTCACATCCTCAAGAGGAAGTTGCCCATGAGATTAGGAAACCAAGTAGTAGGAGGATCTACATCAAGCTACAAAGCTTACGTATAGATGTTGTAGGTTAGTACATGTAACTTCTTGGATGCCTTAGTTACATTGATGTATATACTATTATTTTTATGTTTTTCTTTTATGCTATATTGTTAATTAGCTAGTGATGTTCTATACACAATAATGTGCTATATGTGTATATGTGTGAATTGTAGAAATAGAATATAGGACTACAAGAGTAGTAGTCGAGGCAGTAATGGAGGAAATGCCTCCTTAAGCTAAGGAGGAGGAGGTGGCTCATGGAGATGATCTTCACGAGGTGGTAGAGGCCCTCTGGCAATTGAAGGAAGAGGGGTTGCTCCATCCTAATGGGGGTGATTTTGACACTTTTTTTGATGGTACACAACTAGGTGAGACCCCTGCACTCATGCTTGAGGGCTTGCTACATAATCAACTTGTATTGCCATCTGTCTCCCCTTATTTTCTTTAGTATCTTTAGTTGTTAGGCCATATGCTAATTGCATTGTTTTCTTACAACATCAAATGTTCTTGCCAATGGTCTCACATCTACCTACTACCTGGAGCCATGGGTAGATATGCCAAATAAATTTGCCTTCATGGAAGGTGTTGTTGAGGACATGGTGGACTGCTTGTAGCAAGCAGACCTAGAGCTCGGTATCTATGCAATATTTTTGTTTTATGCTATCCTGCTTATTGCTTAAATGCTTAGTTTTTTTCTAAGATTGATTGATTATTGTATGCCTATAGGTCCTAAGCTGTAGTGGGATCTAAGCAAGATGGCCAATATGGATGCCCTCCATGAACATCCTTCCAAAGTTGATTAGATGCTTCATCACATGTATGAGACATCAAACAAGTGTGTGCTTTCCTATGCGATGGTGTTGTGGGTTTGTAGGTGCTCAAATGAGCACCTGTGGAAATGCATGCATGAACTACAAGAGAGGGTGACAAGCCAAGATGAGAAGATCAAGGATATTTAATCTAGATATGGCTTCATAGTAGCTAGATTGTAGGGAGATGGCACTTGGTGTACATTTGACATAAAGTATGCTAGATATTGGATAGCTCTTAGAGGTAAAAACAAGGCCACATGCAAGTTGATAGAGTAGCGGCTCTAGATGGATTTGCTCACCTAGAAGAACTAAGATTGGAAGAATTACAACACAAAGGTTTATGAGAGCATGATGTGTACCTATAATGGTACAAGAAGGAGTCTACCAAACATTGCTACCTCGAGATGTTTCTTGAGGTGACCGATAGGAGGCAATCATATGACTTGTTCATGGAGAGTACACTCGTGAGTGACTCTCCTATGAGATAGATTGTCACCCCTTTGAAGAGGCCTCTTCTACCACATTTTCTATGGAGCCACATGCATGGACCACCATGGACAAAGGAAAGAACCTGACAGGCATTGACTTTGGCTAGGAGGACTAGATGCAACTTTTCGAGGTTAAGATCCTTTGATGCTAGTCTTAGAAAGTTACCTCTAGAACTCACCAATGCAGGACCCTCTTAGGTTAGTTAGTTGTTATGCTTTTCATGTTTTAAGTTAGCTCATATAGTGCATATTTGCTTACTAATTGCACATGTTTGTTAATGGTTGTGGTGAGTACCAGGTGATGCTATAGGCCCCAATGACATGGTGGAGGAAGAANCGAAAGGGCCAATGCTAGTTTTAGGCCATTTCAGGCCACACATTTACGTAGTTTTAGGCTATTTTGGGCCACATTAGTTTTAGGTCATTCTGGGCCACATTGATAATGGTAGTTTAGGGTCATTTTGAGCCTCTACAAAGGAATTAAAAGCAATATTTTTAGGTCATTCTGGGCTACTAGGTTGCTATTTTAAGGCCATAGTGGGCTAGCTATTGCTATCTCTCTTTTTGTAATTTTGGATTTTATGGTTTTTATGCATTTTGATGTTTTTAAAGTGATAACTAAAAAAGTGTAAACTAATAAGCAAATACATGAAAAAAGTAGATGAATGTGAGGACCAAGCAAATAAATGTGTAATCTAAGCAATTAAGCTAAATACAAATAACAAGCTACCATGCTAACCTAATGTGACACAAATGCAATAGAAGTAGAGAGTAGGGTATAGGGCACATAGAAGTGAATAGTGGGTAGGCACCTAGAGTGTTTTGGACTAAAGGGTTCCCTTAATTACACAGTTGCTTTCTAACCCAATGTGAGTTGGGGGTGCATAGGGCTTGGATTACACTATCCAGTATTCTCCTTGATCCTCACTTGCTACTTTAAAGGGTAACTCTACCCAAAGGGCATCCTCTAGGATGTTGTTAGCTTTCACTACTTCTTTAGGTGTGTCAGCCTCATGTGTTTTATTGTCTACCATAGGTGCATCATAAGGAAATTCAACCTCTAACTCTTGCTTCATATCTACATTGTTGATGGCCAGAGGGGCTACATTATTAGCATGGATGATAACTTCATCACCTTCATATGGAAGGTGGATCTCTTGATGAATCAGAGAGGAGACAACCCATAATTGGGCTAGCCAAGGCCTACCTAGTATCAAGTTAAAGCCCAACATCTCCTCTATGATGATAAATTTGATAGTGGTGGAGAATTTCTCCCTTGCTATGAAAGAAATGGTGACTATGCCCCTAACAATGACATGTGATCCATTGAAGGATTTTAGACATGTGATTTTCATTGGCTTGACCTGGTCGATAAGACCTAGCTTGTCAACGATGGTGTATGGTATTACATTTGTTGTAGCTTTGTCATCAACGTGCACCTTGTGAATCTTACATTACCTGACACATATGGTGATGAACATGGAGGTTGTTATGACCTCACCCTTTTTAGGGTTGACCTTAATTGCTTCATCAAAAAATGCTATGGATGTAGAACTCGACTCTTATGGCATATGGCATAGGGGGAAACATCACTATGTGGATGGAGTTCTCATCTCTAGGCATGTTCTCCATGATAGGAATGAAGATCAAAATATGTACTAGTGTCTTACAGTGGGTGGATGAGATCATGATTAGGTCATACAAGCTCAATGTTATGTTTTTCTATTTGAGCACTTACTTAACTTGGGCTAATGCATCCATGAAGTCTTTGTCATTAGTTGTGATTTTGTTGGCTCTGACTTCTTCCATGTGGCCTAAGAGACAAATCTCTCATGAAGGCAACTTGGGCTTTGATTACTTGGTTTACCTAGGGGCCTCAGTGATCCCTTGTGTTTTGCTAGTTGTGGCCTATTCAGTTTCCCTGGCCATAAGGACCGTAGATATGGGTACTAGCTTTGGAAAACCTAGTGCTCTTTGATCTTGATGTTGCCAAACCAACTAGTCTATGAGACACTCATTGGGTCTCTTATGCTACCACCTCAAAGGCCTACTAGTATTTCCAGCAAGATTACCCCTTGGAAAGGAAGGAATCAATGCATTGACCACAATTGGGTTTCCAGCAGGTGAGGGGCTAGCCTGGTGTGGCACTCAAATTACAAAGGATGGTTGAACAATTGTTGTTACGACATGCTATGGGGCCTTAATCACAAAGGTAATTATGGGTGCTTGAGATGGCACTCTGACAATAAAAGGGGGCCTCAAACCTATGGGGGCCACGAATGCTTGCTACACCAGTTCTAGACCATCATCAACACCAATAGTGTTTATGATGTAGCTAGCATTATTCACATTTAGAGGATCATTATACACACTCATGGATTAGTTCTACAGCCTAACTAGGTTTTTATCATCAAGGACCAACTCACTTCTATTAATCATCTTTTACAAATCATCTTGCAAGGCTAGGTAGAAGTCTATGCTATGACCAGACAACTAGTGGTAATGGCAGAACCAATCTAGCCTACAATGTTTTGGAACTAGGGGCTTATTTGGTGCCACCAAAGTGGGGTTTTTGAGTAGCTCGTAGTATCTATCATGCATTTTATGCACATCCTTAGACATTTGCTTATATTGGATGCACCTAGCTTTTAACGGTTGTTCCAACAGCTCTGAGGGCTTTAGTGGCAATGAGATGTACTTGGATTGATCCTTGTGCTCAAAGTTAGGCCTTTGACTGACTTGCATTGTGGCCAATGAAAATGGAGATGGGTTGGTTACCTTGGCGCCAAAGTTGGTAGCTTTGTTTTTGGTTAGGACTTTGGGTGGCCTAGCTGTTGGCCCCCAATTGGTTGCCTTGGCCTCTTTAGCTATCGCTACCACCATTGCAGTTTACCTTTCCTTGTTTCTATCTCTCCTCACATGTTGGTTCTTGTAGGCCATGTAGGCCAGGTCCTTACTAGCTTCCACTATGTCCTCTATGCTCTTGGTTTGGGTGAAGGCCTAGCTTAGGGATTGTAGGCCTAAGTAGTACAACTTCAACTTTATGCAATCATTAACAGTGCTCTTGAAAATAGCTAAGAGATGTGCCTTGGCTATGGGCTCTCATATTTCATTTAACAAGGCACTCCATCGTTGGATGAATTTTTGCATGGGCTCTAAGTGGCCCTATTTAACCTACATTAGTTGGTCCAAGGTTGCTTCCAGCTTCAGGTTGTACTTGAAGTGTGTCATGAACTAGCTCAAGAGATCTTCTAGAGGGGAGATAGAGCCTCTGGGCAATGTGTGGTGCTAGTCTAATAGTTTTGCAATCAATGACATGGTCAAGATGCATGTGATGGCATGTAGCCATGCCTACAACATCTAGCACTTAGACCTAAACATGACTAGATGCACATTGGGGTATCCTTTGTCATTGTATTTGATGAATTGAGGTAGTGGGACATCATCTGACAAAGTTAGAGGTGGGACCACAGGACTTTTAGTGTCATCCTAGTAGAAGTCCACCACTTTGATAGTTTTAGAGGAGGTAGCTTTGAGTCACTTCACCTCTTCTATCAAGGTTTGGATCAGTTGGAACACCTACTCTAAATTTTGGGATGCTCTAGCTGGCTGCACTAGTTGTGCTAACCACTGTGCTAGTTGTGTGACCCATGACTTGGTTGCAAGTTGCGAAAACACATGAGGTGCTTGATGCATTAGCTACGTTATAGTAATAGTGATTGGGGCAAGCAACGCATGTGTGGGCTGGGCTAACACTAAGGGTATCGACAAAATAGGTGGAACATAGGGAGCCTAAGTCGTTTGGGCCCTGGAGATGGGCCTTGCATGGATGTATGGTTAAGCTGATGTAGTCATGATAGGCAGAGATGGCTGAACAGGTTACGGAGATGCCACAAAGTGCAAGTTAAGGGAAGCTACCACATCATAATGCATGTATTGCATCTAATGTGTTGCCATTATAGACATAGATCTAAGCCTGACGAAGTGGGAAGGTGATGCTGATGTTATGACGAAGTGGGAAGGATGAGTGAACTAAGTGGGAAGTGGGAAGGATGAGTGAACTAAACTAAGAAAGGGCTAGAGAAGGGATTTCTTATTGTAAGATGATGTGAAAGAAGGCCTTGTGTTTGAAGCAAGCTTTAAACTCATCCTCTTCCTCTTGTTAGGCTTCCTTGTAGTTAGTTCCCATGTCACACTCACCTACTTGGATGAGCTAGGATAACAACTAGTGGTGGTACTCTAGAGTGGGATGATGTCAAAAGAGGGAGGGACATATTCCCATTCATCTCGGTGGATTAGTTCAAAGTCCCATTTTTCCTTCATGTCAAGGTGATCTATAGGTAACCCTACTTGGACCTTCACACATATAAAGTTGTATTGCTCATTGTTGAGTGCAGCGTATTCTAGGTCTTGGGCACATAGCCTACGGAATTACCTTGGCCTGGCCATCATGAGATTCATAGGGTTTTCAATCTTGATCTCTTGTTGGATAGGCAAGATATCAAGTACATTTGAAATTGACACCGGAAGTTGATCCGGGTTCATGGTTGTAGATCTAGTTGTAAAGGGAAACTGTGAAGTTTGCTGGCTACAAAATACAATGGACCAAGTTGAAACTAACTTTTTTTATGCTAATACCATTGACTACATGGAGAGCTGACTACACTAACTATGCTCTCCACTATGAAGATTTGACTATGCTCTCCACAATAGAGAGTTGACTACATTTTCTACAATGGAGATGACTATGCTCCAACTGAGGACAATAGGAACTTAGCAAAATAGTGAAGAGAAGTGTAATTTGGGGTTCCTACATGGGGTCACATGGGAACTAACTACAGGGTCCAATATACATAAATGGATTAATGGAAAACTATGATGTAGAGAGCTTACAAAAAAATCTCAATAGAGTTTGAAAAAAGAAGAAGGTTTGGCCCTCCTTCTAGTGCCAGAAACTATAGCAGCCAAAAACAGTAGCGATTGGAACATTGAAGTTCATGGGCAGATAGCCTAACCCTGAGTCTACATGAGGGCCTACTAGAGGTAGAGATAGGGTGCCCTAAATGGTCTTGTTGATCAAATAGGGACTTATCGGATGCAACCAGGGTGCAACGTGGTTAGCTATGATGCTGATGCAAGATGGTGTTAATTGTTCAAGTGGTGTTAATAGTGTCACTGGTGTTGAGAGTAGTCAAGAATTTCAATGAAGTGAACAATGTCAACATGTGTAGACTATTGCTCGAGCATAGTTTTAGGTGCAACTATGAGGTAAGATAGCAAAAAATGCAAATAAAATGCAAACAATGCAAAGAAAGAGAGAGAGAGAAATAGAACACCACTCCAAATGGGGTTGAGCATAGTTAACACCAAAAGGGATTAGAGGGTACATGATGTAAAATAGGCATAGTGGACAATGTATTCATAGTGTTGAGGGTGTTTGGTCGTGAAGACTGGCATTCCATCGAGGTCTCTGCATCTATTGAGTTGGCCACCATGGTGTACTATTGGCTATAGTGCTCTGGTGGACTACGGTGATCTATGGTGGTTTGCAACTTTGTCTCTCTTTGGTTTGCTTAAATGCCTTTGGTTTGTTAAATCTTTGATTTTCCAACCTAAATTTTCCAACCTTGAAAACGTTAAGGATGAGGGTAATTATAGGCCTAGGATAGCATGAAACGCAAGATGGTTGCCATGTGGTAGAGGGGATGGTTGGGACTATGTTATCACCCAACTATGCTCTTCACTAAACTAATGGTGTTGTACTTTGCTATGCGCTACTGAACTCTATGAGATTGTGAGACTGTGACTATGTTGCTAACTACATGTGTGTGCCAAGAAGATTGTAAGGTACCTAAAAGATGCAACTTGGAGACTACGCTCTCCATGCTTTCACATGGGGTTGAGCATAGTTACAATTTTGGGGCCAAAAAGGGGATACAAAAAAAATGGATTTTGCTAACTACACTTGTTGAAGGTGAATTAGAGCTAAATTGAGTGGCATTGCTATGCTATGGAAGCCTCTTAAGACTATTTTTACTAACTATGCTTCGAATTGGAAGAGAGCGTAGTTCCACACTTAGAAAAAATTTTAAAAAACTAGTCTTCATGCTAAGTACACTCTCCACTGGAGGCTGACTATTCTCTGGGACAATGGAGAGCGTAGTTCTAACACTTAGAAAAATTTGTTTCAACTGCCTTTATGTTGACACTTAGAAAAATTTGCAAAGACTGGCCTTTGTGTTGACTACGCTCTTCATGAAAGGCTAACTACTTTCTGGGGTAGTGGAGAGCGTAGTCCCAACACTTAGAAAAATCTACAAAAATTGGCTTTTGTGCTAACCCTACTCTCCACAAAAGGCTAACTACACTCTGGGGTAGTGGAAAGTGTAGTCCCAACACTTAGAAAAATCTGCAAACACTGGCTTTCGTGTTGACTACGCTCTCCATGAGAGGCTGACAATGCTCTAGGGTAGTGAAGAGCATAGTTCCAACACTTAGAAAAATTTTTAAAAGTGGCTTTCATGCTGACTACACTCTCCACTGGAGGCTTACTACGCTCCTTATTGGGTTTGAGTGTAGTCTCAACACTTAGCCAAAATTTGCAACTAGAATGCCATAGTATAGATTTTGTGGTGTTTCAACTATGATACAATACTTCAATGCAAAGCTCAAGATTTTAAACATTGTGAAAGCCTTGAAACCACATTTTTGAGCTTGATGGGACCTTGTAGGGTTGAATGATTAGTGCTACAATACAACACTCCAGAGTAGGGCTTGAAGATTGTACATAGTGTAAACCCTTCAACCATATTTTGAGAGCAACAAAGTCTAGAGGTGTGCTTGCAATCTATCCTTTGAGTGTGGAGTACCCAAGTTGGGGAACCACATAAGTTTGTGTGTGTGCTTTATTTCATAAAATTTCAATTTGGGGAACTTATTCACCCCTCCCCCTTTTAAGTTCTATGATCCACAAGTGGTATTGAAGTTTGATACTCTTCTTTATCATCATCAACTTCAAGAGTGAACAATTGAGGGGACATCTTACATAAAGCCATCCATGTTCAATGGTTTTGATTTTGCTTATTGAAAAGCTAGAATGAAGGGGTTCATTGAATGCATGGAGTTTGAAGTATAGGAGTAATGCTACGCTCCACCCATTGACGACACCACTAGCATCATTAAGCCTTGCAACAAATGGTCGCAAGAGGAAAAGGATAAGTTCATGTTTGATTCAAAAGAAATTTTTTTTTATGTTGTGCATTGAATAAATCTAAATTCAATAGGGTAGTAGGTTGTAAAACAACCAAAGAAATTTGGCAAACTTTAGAAGCTACTTATGAAGGAACCTCTAGTGTTAAATAATTAAAATTGTTAGTTCTACAAAGTGAATATGATAAACTCAAAATGATAGAAGGTGAGAAAATCAAAGATTATTTTTTTAGAGCTAACAATCTTATTGTAGAAATTATAGGAAAAGTGAAGGATCTACTTGAAAGTTATGTAATTATCAAAATGATTAGAACTCTTCAACTAGACTTTAGACTGAAGGTCATAGCCATGGAGGAAATTAGAGATTTCTCAACTCTAAAATTTGAGGAACTTCAAAGTGCTCTTGTTGCTTATGAAATGAATCTCATAAGCAAAGGAGAAATTCAGGAAAGACCTATTGCTCTAAATACTACCTCCAAGGAGAATAAGGTCAATGAACAAGATGAGAAAAATGAAGATGAGATTGCTCTTCTCTCAAGGATACTACAATGATTGCTTACAAGAAGAAACAAAGGGGCATCTCAACAACAACAAAGACCTAAGTTCTTCAAAGGTAGAGAAAGAGATAGAAATTTTTTAAATTCTTATAATCTAGAATTTTCTTCTATATAATGTTGGATTTGTGGAGGAAGAGGCCATATGGCCTTTAAATGTTCTAATAATCGAAGTGATAGAAAGATACAACCAAATAGATCTAATGATGAGGAACCGAAAAGACTAGCTTTTATACAAGTTGGGATGATGGTGAGCAAAGTGAAGAAGAAGCATGTAGTTCTTCTAAAGATTCACATCTCATATGCATGGAACTTACTGATAAAGATTCCTCACTTGTGGCTGAATAAGATGATAAGTACGATAAGAGGTATAGCAAATTTAAAGAAGAAAATTTTCTTTTACATCATTTGATTAGGAAGGTAAAGAAACCAAATCTTTCTAAGTTAGATGCTATTCATGATGAAGTGAAGGAAGGAATCGTAGATATAAAGTTGAGATTCAACAACTAACCCCTTTGAATAAGGATTGGAGCAAGATTCAAGAAGAAGAGACTCTTGAAAATCAACCAAAGAATTCATAGGAAACAACACATGAAAATCCAAGCTCAAGCATAGTAAGGTTTGGTAATTTTGATCATAAGGATAATATTTTATTTATGTGTAAAAATTTTGGCGGTAAGCAAGCTCTTAGCTATGTTGATCAGAGTAGGATTAATGCTTGGTCTTGTCAAAAAGGCTTCAGTATGGAAATTGTGCAAGTACTAATAAGTGAGAATGAAGGGAAGTGGAGCCCTAAAAATAATGCAAAAAGTGTTCAAGAGTTCTATCACAAGGAACATGAAAAAATAGAGACATCACATACACAATATAATGAAAGAGAACCTAAGGATGAGGTGGTACTTCATGATAGAGGGCCTCATCTCAAACTCCATTAATCTTTTCTTCTCACTAACAAGCAAGGTAAGTTAAGGTAAGTCTCTATCTATTTACTTGCTAGTTAATTAGGATAGTATTTGAGAAGTTCAAAATTATCTACATCTTGTCTAGATTAATAATGGTGGAATAAGTGTCTAGGGAATTTCTTACACTCATCCATGATATTGATAAAATTGGTTTTATGAAGATTTATAATATCACTCATAATAAATTCTCTTGGATCTTCATCTCATAGCAATTTTAGTTTGATTTCTTATCTTGCATTCAGTCTTGCTTAATCTGAAATTAGTTTAATTATTTATTTCTATGCTCAAAACCATTGGGATGCTTTTTCCATTTCTAAGATAAGACAAACCTCTAAAAATTCTATTAATATTATTGTTTAAAAACCTAGATCTCCACAAATGAGCTTAACATTGATCTCCAGTTATAGTGTTTTTGTGATATTTGCATAAGGGCCCAAGATAAGAATCACATGTGTAGGAGGAGCCTACTCCTCAATCATCTTGGAGGCCACCAATGTAGGGGAAGTCTTTGGAGACTATGACCAAGAACCACAATGAGCAAAAAAAGGACTTCAAGAGCTATTTCTTTTTTGGAATGGTAAAGTCCTAAATGATTATGTGTTGCATATGTGGATTAATCATATATATATATAGTTAGTTAGTTAGTTAGTTCTTTATTAGCATGAGTTGTTGTGTTTGTTGTATTATCTTATACAAAAGGCAAAACATACATGTTTCTCTCATAGCTCTAATATTCTATTGTTATTCTCTTCTTGGGTGAATCTAGAAATACATGTTGTCATAACACAAGTGTTTCTAATAGATAGACTTCCTGATCCTTCATGATCTATCTTGTGTTGAAGCTTATTAATAGATTAATTATACTTGATCATATTTACATCCAAAGAGAATTTTAATAAGTGTATGAATGTATGCTTATCAGCATGCGTTTTTGGTTGTGGATGTTGCATTTCCTTGAACAAACTACGAAATATGAATGTCTCACTCATAGCTTCCTTATTCTCATGGAAATTTCCAAATTTCTGGTTAATATAGCAATGCAAGTTTTAATGAGACAACTAGATAAGATGCTTGTTCCTACTTGTTCTACCTTGAAACTTTAAAATTCAATGTTGATTATCCTTATTATATTAATTGTAGCTCCTTGTTCTTGATCTTAAAAGAACAATTCTCAATTTTCACAATCATGCCTGAAGTGGACAATGTAGTACATTCCTTACGATATTTTAAGAAATAACATGATTACTCTATGGGAAAGTATCCATATTTGTTTTTCCTAACTAATGAATCTGACATCAATGGTTTTTCATTCTGAAGTTGTATGGCTATATCTACCTCACCATAACAATAATGTTTTACAAAGATGGAGAATATCTGAACATTCCAAGCACCATGCGCTACTAATGATTTATTGTTTTAGAGATAGGTTGCTTACTTTTCAAAGCATTTGCTTCACTTCAAGGTTGAATTTCACTTGGAAGGTTTTTTTTTCTCTTGCCAAATTTGGGGCACCTTTTCATGGACTTGATAAATACATGCTTCCTATATTTTTTTAGGATTATGAGTGCTACTTGGCTTATATATTATTTGGATATTATTGTTCTTTTATATATTTTCTCACCAAGTTTGAGCACTTTATCCTTTTTGCTGCTATTAAAAAAGAGGAAGAGTAGTATGGTTATATTTGTATGATCACTAACCCATTTTCTTAAGTTTTGAACATCACCAAAAAGGGGGAGATTGTGGACCTTTTGGTATGTTTTTGTATGTCCAAAACATTAAGTAAAATGGAGTCAAAGGTTGTTTGCATGGTTGTGTGGTTATTGTGTTTGTAGAACTTAGTACATGGAAAATCAAGATGAGTTGAAGAGGACAAGGAATGAGATTTTTAGAGCTTAAAAGAGGAAGTCATCCACATGGTCTTCAAACAAACACGCAAGAATTCAAAGAGTGTGGACAAGGATCAGATACTGTGCAAGCAAAGTTATCATCATCAAAGCATGCATAAGATCAAGGCTACGGACAAGGAATGATTTATTTAAGAGACAAAGAAAGTGAAAGAAAGATGTATCTAAGAAACAACATACTTCTTGGTAGAATTGGAGTGAACTCAGACAAAGACATCTTCAGAAATAGCAAGATGTCTTTCTTAGATAAAGACATTTTTCATGAGGCAAAGACATCTTTATAGAAGGCAAACCAGTACTAGAAAGATGTCTTCCTTAAGACAAAGATGTCTTCCAAAATGAAGACTTTAGAAAGATGTCTCTCAGGAAACAAAGATGTCTTTCTAGAATTGAAGGTAAATTTAGAGAGATGTCTTAGTGACAAGAAAGACATCTTCCATTACCATTAGTGACCATTGAATTTCGAGAAGGATTTAGACACATGGAAACTATAAGAAGAATTAATGTGTAAGCCTTGTTGTATTCATTGTATAATCATTTTTAATCATTGAATTCTCTATTTCTCCTTATTATATTATCATTTTGGCATTGTTAAGTGTGTTGTACCTAACTATACAATGATCAGCAAACTGAGTTACAATTATCCCTTGTAATTTTGGTTCTTATTTCCTTGCGGGGTTGATGTGCTTGGGCTTGTTGAGAATCATGTGGGATTGAGTTGTTGATGCTATAGTACAACACTTTGGTGTGGAGCTCAAGATTGTAATGGTTGAGGAAGCCTTGAAACCACATTTCCAAGCTTGATGGGACCTTGTGGGGTTGAGTGATTAGTGTTGCAGGACAACACACTGGAGCAGGGCTTGAAGACTATACAGGGTGTGGATCGTTCAACCACATTTTGAGAGTAATAAAGTCCAAATTTGTGCTTGCAACCTACCCTCTGAGTGTGGAGTACCCAAGTTGGGGAACCATGTAAATCATGTGTGTACTTTGTTTCATAAAGGTTCAATTTAGGAAACTTATTCATCCCCACCTTCTAAGTTCTATGATGCACAATGACAACCACTGATGATGATCATACAAACCAAGGTTGGATGGAAAATGGCATAGATAGATTGTACATGGTAGGTTGTGATACCAATTATGTTTGGTGCACTATTATCATAGGAGTAGGTCCAAACATGGTTGGGTAAGGGGGAGACAAAGGTTAAGGGGGATACCCCATGGAAGAAGCAAGGGAGGTTGAGGTGGGCATGGTGGCTTTAAAAGTTGTTTGTTGAAAAAGCTCACCTAAGATGTTTTCATCTTTAGAATCGACCCCAAACTCATCCTCTTCTTCACGTTTTCCTTCCAAGCTAGGCTTCTCATCCTCTTCCTCCATCTCAATAATTTGAGATAGAATTTATGTGTAAGATTTAGTTAGGGATATTTTATCATATGGGGAAGGGATATACTATTTCTTATTATAGTGGATAAGCTCATACTCATGTTTGGCTTTAGGTTCTCCACCTAGAATGAGTAGACCAACCTAGATCTTGACACAAATGAAGTTATA
This sequence comes from Gnetum montanum, assembly GCA_015680685.1. NCBI lineage: Eukaryota > Viridiplantae > Streptophyta > Gnetopsida > Gnetales > Gnetaceae > Gnetum > Gnetum montanum. Next base: position 287,552 of record MNCI01009719.1, read on the forward strand.
GTGATTTTTTTATGACTAAGAAATCAGGAATTTTCCCACTTAGCCTTAAGGATTTCATACATCAACTATAGCAAGGCCTTTGGGGTCATAGACCCTCACGACTTGTTGGCTAGATCTGGCATTAGTGAAGTTAAAAGACAAAATGGTGGATTCGTTGAAAGACATGTTGAAAATGTAGTTTTGGGTTTTTTACTATTTTTGGTAAAAAAATGTAGTAAGTAGGATAATCTACTAATGTAGTAAACCAAAAATAGAAAGACATTGAAAAATGATTGCTAAGTAGTGAAAATGGAAAAAAAGAAAAAGTTCTTTACCTATGGGATGGAAATGGGTATCACAATAGAAATGACATTGGAAAAAACTACATTAAATGCAATGGAGTTGAATGGAAACATGTGTCGCAATAGGAATGATGTTGCAATAGAGAAGGACATTGTAGTAGGCACATGTGTCATAGTGGACTATGCTAGCTTCCAAGAAACCAACAACTACTATGAAATTGCATCAAAAACCAACTCCTCCACCACCACTATGCTAAGTTCTATGGGAGAACCAATGTTAGTTTTAGAGGTATGATAGAATAATGGAAGGACAAAAATGTAGTAGACTTAGCATTAAAAAGAAATGGCTTAAATGGGTTTATGGCCAAGAATTTGGGCAAAGGCCCTCCTTCTAGTGCTAGAAAACTATTGGAGTTGGAAATATCAGTTGCTAGAATGGAAAAACTAAAATATTTGAGCATGGAAATTATTTTAACCCTAAATCCCAAGGGCCTCTGAAAAATAAGACTCAAGGTTCCCTAAATGATCTTGATGATCACCTAGGGACTTACAGAATGTAAATGGAAATGGCTATGAAAAATGTAAATGTGATCATGGTTAAAATTAAAAATGAAAACAAAAACATAAATGTAAACATAAACAAAAATGGCCCAGACAGAAACATAAATAGCTTTAAAACTAGAAATAGAAATAGTATTATAGTTTTAAATTTGAATTGAACATAAGTGCAAAAATGGAAATGTAAACCAAAACTTGCACAACATGAACAATTAACTTTATAAAAAATAAAGAATAGAGGTTTATGAAGTACAAGTGTTGTATCAAAAGTAAAAGAAGTTTCTTGTAGAAGCTCAAGGTCCATTGGAGAAGGTAGACTGCATCCTACTATAACTCCATAATCCAATTTCTTCCTAGCTTTGGTTTTTGGCAACTTTCTATCAATTTACACAAGGGTCTACAATGAGGTTATGGAAATGGATTTTCACTCTTGGTGCAATGGCTACTACGTGGAATTATCTATGCCTAGCATAGTGCTAGTTTCTGCCACCGAAGAGAGGAGGTAAGTTTGCAATGGTTGTAATGGACTACGATGGCTATGAAAATGGAAACTGCTATTGCTACCAAAAGGTTGTAGAATGCCAAAGTGTTATAACTGCCAAGAAGTTGGAGCTACCAAAATGTTGGAAAATGCAAAAGTGTTGAAACTTGAAAATGATGTTAACATTGGGTATCTATAGGGTAGGGTTGTTATTTTTGGACCTGTGCACAACTACCATGATTACTGACAAATTGGTGTCAACATGCAAGTTGTAACAATCATCTTCTCCCATCATAGTTACTATTTGTGGTAAGTCTAGAATGGACTATGACCACAAAATCCATCTATTCAGTATAAATAGTAAATAAACTTTTGTGACTATGTTGGCACCATTATTACTATGCTGGTCTTGGTCAATGATTATTTACTTTCAGCATAGTTTCCATTTATAGTATGTTTGGAATGGGCCACAACCACAAAACCCATCCATTTACTATAAATAGTAAACAAACTTTTGTGACTATCCTGAACCATTTCTACTATGCTAGCATTGATGGACTACACTGAGGTTGATGAAAAATGGAAAAAGTGGTGGAAAATGTGCAAAAAGTTGAAGTATCCAAGATTGCAGCTCATGGATAGCATATCTCACATTCACAATGAATCCTTACCTCAAGTTGTAACATGAAGGTTACAACATGAATTTTTAGTGGTGTTTTAGTTCTGATCTGAGGCATTTCATAAGTTGTTATTATAGGGAAATGTCTTGGGTGTAGAGCAAGCTTGGGCCATGAAGCAGGTACTCACTGAGGGTGCTTGATTCAACTAGGCTAGACACTTGGTTTCTGGCATACAATGGAAAATACAAAAGCTTCACAACAACCTCACCACAAAGTGCCATGTGCACATTACACTTTTTGTAGTTTATTTATGGAGGTTGGTGAAGTTCCTAGTGGTGAGGAAGGGTGGATGATGGATTATCCAAGATTCATCCCAAATCACCAGACCTTGGATGAAGCTCTTGCTTTGACCATGGAGGCCCAAGACTCACTAGAAGTTGTGGGTGAGTCATTGTCTATCACTACTAAGGGGATTACTAGTTGGTGTTGTGTATCCTATGATAACATAGGGGCTAAACCTCTCATAGTACTAGCTTGCATTAAGAAGGTTCAAAAGCTACGTAAAGAGGCTGAGGGAATAGCTAGGGCCAAGCTTAAGAGGCCCTTGGTGGATGATACAACACTACTGATAGAGGAACCTTTGCCAAAAAAAATTGATCAGAAAGCTTAGAGGGTTACAATAAGATGTTAGAGGTATGTTCTTGTTAATTTACTATTAGTGTAGTTGATTGATGAGCTTGTAGAATGTGTTAAGTTACCTTATGTTTCATCGTTGGTGCCTTTGTATGTAAGCAACAAGAACAAGAGGCCCTTGTAGCAGTAGTAGTGACTGAAGAAGAGTGAAGGTGCTAAGAACAGAAGGAGTTGCAATGTCAAGAAGAAGAAATATTGAAGCATTATGAGGATGAGGCATTGCAAAATGAGGGATTACCTCCCTTTCCTCCTATGGGCCACTTTGACACTATGCTAGAGGATCCAAAACTGAATGAACCTCGTACTATCATATCAAATGACCTCTTAGGTACTTATGATATTCAATTTTAAGTGTTGAACATGTTATCTTTCATTGATTCATGTTTGTCTTTGGCTATGGTTGTTGATTGCTTACTACATTTGTTGTAGCCCAAGAGCCATAGGCATAGGCTTCCACTTCTACCTTTTGCATGCAACCATGGGTGGAAACCCTTGATAAACTTGAATTCATGCAAGGTGTCATTGAAGATATGATCAGCTGATTGTAGTAGATAGCTCTTGAGTTTGGTAATAATATTAGCCCATTTTTTCTTTATTGTTTATATGTCTTTTGGTTTTATATGGTTTTCTATGGCTGCAAAGTTCTTATTATCTTTTTTATTTTAATTACTAACTAGTTTTATCTTTTTGGATTTTTTTTTAATTTTATGTTGGTTATAGTGCCTAAACTGAGATGGGATCCTAACAAGACAATGAAGGTTGATGCATTGCCTACCTTACCTTTCAATTTAGAGAATGTTCCACATGGCCTGTATGAGGGTGTCACTAGATGTGCACTCTCATGTACTAAGTCCTTGTGGGAATGTAGATGCTCTAATGAGTTCCTATAGGAACAAGTTGTAGCGTTGAGGAAGAAGAACAAGAAGTTAAAAGAGGAGGTAATAGACCTCAAGTATCACAAGGACTTCATAGAGGCCTAAGCATCCAACTGGGCCTCTTTGCACACCAAGGAGATAACTTGGACTTGATATTGGAATGCGATCCAAGGAAAGGTTACCCTTTCCAGGAAGATAGTAGAATAAATGCTCTAGATAAATCTCATCAACCATAAGGCTGGTGAGTGAAAAGATTACTATGGTTGGATCCTTGAGTAGAGTTTCACTCAAAAGCACCATAAAAGGATGTACAAAGTCGAACAGGATGCCTACTTCAAATGGCTACACGAGGAGTCTACAAAGTAGTAGAAGCTAGAATTGTTTATGATGATTATTAATGTAGAGGAATTCTATAGAATGTTTGTGAAGAATGTGATTATAGCTGACTCCCCTACTCATTAGATTACTATTGCCTCAAGAGAGGCCACTACTACCATGTTCTCACATAAGCCAGCTACATGGAGTGACGTTGATAGGACTAATATTCTAATAGGTATTGATCTTGGGAACATGGACTAGGCACACATGTTTGAAGATCAAATCCTCCATCATCTATAGGTTGGTCTTTAGAGCTTCCTTGAAGAACATGCTACTCCAAAACCATCTTAGGTTTGCTTGTCTTAGCGTTGGTTTTATTTTGTTTAAGTTATTTAATTTGTCTTGATGTGTGTTGATTAATAATCAGTTTTGTGTTATCATGTCATAGGCACTAGATGATGGTAGTGGCCCTAGTAGTAAAGGTAGAGATGATCTCCCATCCCCTCCTATGGATGCTACTTAGTTCTATTAGTTACCTTTCAATTTCAGTTATTTTAATTTCATGTTGATGATTATGTATGGCTAGTGTTAGCCAAATCAGTTTATGTTTGAACATTTTATTGCTTGGACCTTTTCACCATATTATGTGGCCATGGTTATGATATTATGGATATTTTAACCTTAATTTTAATTTTTAATTTTTAATTTTAATTCTAGTTATAATGTTCTAGCATTATGGTTTTGTTTATGTTATAGTTCTACATTGTAATCTATGTTTTGAGGCTACGTTGGTTAGTCTTAATTGTAATGTGATAAAAGGTTTGCAATGGCTATGTAACAAGGTTGGTCAATTGAAGTGAAAATGAGTTATAGAGTTGTTCACCAATTTTAGGCCATGGCAAGCTATGCAGTGCTTGCTAGTTTAAGGCCATCGTGGGCCATGCAATATTTGCCAATTTAAGGCTATGGTGGGCTATACAATAGATGATCAGACGCGATATCGCATGGGCCACGATATCGCATCCCATGCGATATCATGTACGTGATATCGGGTCGTCCCCTATGATATCGCATACGCGATATCGCAGTATGCCACAAAATCTATAAATAAGAGGTGGCTCTCCCTTGTTTTCTCATCCTAGGCTAGACAGTACGAAAACTCTGGTAGATTGATCACTCCAAAGATAGAATATTTTCCAGGTGCCCACAGTAGGAGTCCTAAAGTGAACGGATCTTTATTCGAGCAACATTATACTTGAACACAAGTTGTGTACGGCAATAAAGATGAACTTCCTGGATAAACCTTGCAGTGCATGGAATAGGCTAATTAGGATTTTATTTATTTTTATTTACTACTTTCCATTTACATGCTTTATTAGGAATTAAATCTCTCTCAACCCTTCTCCCCTAGTTAAGTGCCTCAGTACGACCTCTTCAAGCACGTGCATTAAGCGTGGTGATCCCAGCAACGATTAGCATTTGGTAGCCATGGTTGCATCGGTTCAGGGTGTGTACGGTAAGTGGGAATGGATGCTGATACTAGGTTAATTTAGATTTATTTCATTAGTTAGAGTTAGTAAATAGTCTCTTCAACCCTTCACCTCAATAGCATAGGAGATAAAAATAGAAAAGACAATAAAAATCATATACCTCAGACTTACTTAACCATACCGTGACAAATACAAGTAAGTCTGGGAAGACAACGAATGATTAACCTTAAGTGTTCCATGATGCGTATAGGCACTTAGTTTGCGGAGTTTAACCGGATCGTGCGTGTTACGCTCGTATTCGTATGGTTGAGTGTATGGGTACCTCGCCACTCATCATTGGCACCATTGCCAGGGACTAAGTGTTTGTGCGCTAAGTAGAACATAGGATATTACTTACATCGTTGGGAGCTTAAACAAACCTTAGGGTTAATCAAATGAAAAAATTATATAACAGTTAATTAGCACACCGATAAGACATAATGTCTTCTTCTTCTTCTCACAAGAGCACTTCACCTAGGGATCATACAAAGAACAGTCGGCAATCAAAAACACATAACCTAAATCCACCAATTCCTCAGCAATATAGGGTGGAATATACTCATCCTGATGATTATGTTTCTAATTTTACTTTTATCTTCCATCAAGATGAATAGATGTGCTGGAGAGATTTTCAAGGTAACATTGTGTTACCTTTGGATTGTGCAGTCCCCAACATGCTCCTCCGTGCTTTGGCACAAATCGGCATGACTCAGCTCTATGCTAAATACGTTATGGGTAATTTTGACATGAGGGACTTAAGGTAGGAGAGCCAACATACACTATTGAAGGGTAAAGAGGTCCCGCACATCCTAAGCGAAATTGGAGATGGTGAACCACTTATAACTGGTTCGCAATCAAAAGATGTTCCCCCTCCTAATGAGAGTGAGGAGGTGGGGTATCAGAACCTATGCTCCACGATACATAACCCTAGTTCTAATCCCCGTGAACACCAACTTTTCACTAAGGGAACAACAACAAATGACAAGGATGGGCACTTAGATCGTCACCACGATCGGGGCCGAAGCCACAGAAGGGAAGGTAAGAAACATTGTCATGGTGATGGTTCTCCTTCCTCTTCACCTTCTTCACACCATTCACCCTCTCCTTCCACATCAAGGCACAATCATAAAGAGCATAACGGAGAGGATAAAGGTAAGGGAAATGAGAGACCTTGATGAGAGAGTTGAGAGAGAGGACAAGGGAAATCTAGAGAATCTAGGCATGAACGAAGGGAAAGTAGGGAACAACGAAGACATCATAGAAGTCATGAAAGAGATGATCATGAAGAGCCCCTACTTGCCACCCGAAGTATGCTTAATATAACAGAGGTAGTAAGAATACCAACAAGGCATTTAAAAGATAGTTGGATCAAGCATTTAGACATGAACAATATCCCATGCTTTGAGGGGGGATACAACGTTGATTCGCAACATCATTTAGAGGCATTCCACGATGCCTATGCCTTGCAAAAAAGAGAGAAAGAGTGGTAAAAACTTATGTTGTTTCCCAGGACACTCATCAAGGAAGCAGAGAGTTAGTACCAGTCTTTAGAACTGGAAACCATCAAGAGGTGGAGTACGATGTTAGAACTCTTCAATGATAAGTATCAGACATACTCCAAAGTGTCTAATTTGCTTAAGCAGATCCAAGGATGGAAGCAAGGTACTCATGAACCCTTGGATGCTACCATGGGCCACTACTATGCATTGTTACATCGTTGTCCGGGCCATGGTTACACATAGTGGGATCAACTCCGCCACATCGTAGATGGGCTACGGTATGAAACTAGAAGAACCCTTGGACTTATGCCCAAGGGAGATTATCAGAACTTAGATCCCATGAAGTTCACAGATTGTTGGAACAAGTAGCAAAAAAAGAAGGGGAGCTATGAAAAAGAAAAAGTGTAGAAGAATACAACCATGATCCCTCTCTTCGAAAGAAGGGAGTGAAATTTTGTGATGAAGAGGATGAGTCACCAATTGAAGAGTTGGTGAATAGGAAAACCTTACCATTTCAGAAGCTAACAACAGAAGTAGCGGCTAAGGTAGAAGAAGTATGGAGCTCCTTAGATAAAAAAATTGAAACTGTCCTAAAAATTGTAGAAGAGTCTAAGGAGGAACGAGGTAGTGACAAGAACAAATAAAATTGGAGAGATTCAGGCCTTGCATGTGACAAGGGTAAGGGATAAATAACTATCTTTGACAAGGTTGTGGATTCAGACATAGACGATGACAGTGGATGTGAGATCTACTACTATGACCATCCTAAGGGATGTTGTCCAATCATCTCACATCTACAAGAGTTTGGGGTGTATGCACTTAACCAAGACTCAACCAACGGTAGACACCCCGTAGGTTACCTTATCCCCAAGGTAACCCAAGACAGTTCCACCAACCCTTAACGTACTATCCAAGTGGAACTCCACCACAACCCATTGGATAACATCAGCAGTGGAAATACCCATAGTCATGGGAGATGCCACTAACGAAACAAAAATACCCTTTTCGGAAACCTGATCCTTATGGTTATTACATGCAGCAGCTGATTTCTCCAAGTGACTCTATGGGTCACACAACTCCCCAACGTCACTACCCAGTTCAGGAGTACTTTAGGAGGACTCCTTCTCCTTCGGGAGACATTCCACATTCATTCCATCCTCCTAATCCATCTGCACCTCTTCCACTGGTAGTTCCCATAACACCTCCTACTCCAACAATGCAAGGGAAACTCCCTACTCAACCGAAGCAACGCCACGCTACAAGAGCCGTAAACATTCAACTCGCTGCTGGTTTTGACAACCATAAAAAGAGAAGATCCTTCTTCAGAACCAAAAGCCCAGAAAAGCTCTCACAACAACAAGTGGTTGAGTCTGCAATCACTCCTCTGACACACAAGGCTTCGGAGCTTCCTTCGGTCCAAAATCAGAGCTTAACGCATACGGTTATATTAACACATACGTAACCAACTGGATCAAGGTAGGCCACCTTCCTAGAAAACTATCTGACCCTGGGAGTCCCTTAATCTATCTCCAAATCGCTAGAAATGAACCACATAGAGCTCTTCTTGACTCAGGTTTTGGAGTCAACTTAATTTCACGAGAGATGTATCACACTTGGAACCTACCCCAACTTAAGAAGAGCAACATTCAACTAGAGCTGGCAGACCAGTCCATCACCATTCCCTTGGGATTGGTGGAGGACATCGTTACCATTGTGTATGTTTTGGTCTTACCCAGTTAATTTTCTGGTGATTGAAGTTAACAATGACAAAGGGGACTTCCCAATTATAATGGGAAGGGCATGGCTGAGTACAGTAGATGCATGCCTAGGAATTCATGATCTTTCCTTGGAAATTTCTAAGATAAAAATTTATGGAAAGATCAAGAAGAGGAAAGTTCCATGCCTCACATACAGTGATTCATCGGGTGATGACATGGAGGAATGCACAACATCTCCTCCATACAACAAGTGTGCCCTTGAAGCTGTGAAACAAAGGTGCTTGTATGTAGCAACCACACAACAAGTAGTAGACACCCCGTGGTTGACAACTACTAGAAAGAGCAACCGAAAAATATGCATGGAACGAATTGAGGATACAAACCATGCCAACAACAAAGGCATAGATACGTTGGAATATGAGTGTTGCCAACTTCTACCCCTTAATCTAAGATCATAAATTAGGAGGAGTTGGACACTTTTAAGAAATTCAAAAATGTGCTCATTATTTTAGATCTCTCTCTTTCCATGCAGTCATGGGGAAGATGGCCACCTATGCTAATCATTTGGGGCCCTCAGTTCTTTTTAATTTTTGTTTTACACATTTTTGTTTTACAAATTTCTTTAAATTTTCTTGTATTTGTTTTACAACATCGTTATAATTTTCCATTTTGTGTGTGTGTGTGTGCATGTGATCCACCTGGTAAGTTTGTCACCCAATAAGTGTTCTTCATGATGGTATGAACTGTTTTCATGTTGATTGCTAATGTTTGGTTTTTACCTTTAAGTCACAATGTTGATACTAAGGTATGTTTCTTTTGATATAATAGGCAATGAGTTCACTTCATCCATACATCCATAGATTTCTATGGTCTCTCTCGGCTTGAAAATGTATAGTCCCTTTTATAATAAGAACTCTAACGAATCGGTGACTGGGCATTTCTCAAACTAAGGAAGGTCTCAAGGATTGAAAAGGGTGTGACTTCAAGGGAACTTGATGCATTTGTATTGGTCATTCTCTTGGGTGCTTGGATTTTTCTTCTTGAGTTTTCTTACCATTCTGATGTTACCCAATTATCGGAAGCTGAGATAATAAAAATAAGAAGTCTTTGCATAGTGTGGTTCTCATGCATAAAAACACAAAACACAAAAACAAAAACAAAAAATAAAAAAGTAAGAATTCAAAGCACACCCCTTAGACAAAATAATGATTTGGGCTACACGCACTGGTTATGGAACTAAAAATGTTCCATCTAACTAAGGCCCTTCTCGCTTCCCCTTCTCTTCTCATTTGTTTTGTCGAAATGGTGGTGACTCTTTGGAGGTGTATTCTTGTTACTTCAAGAGGGTGGATTGACTGAATGCATTGATGTGAAGTCACTGGATGTGGTTGATTTGAGGTCGAAGTTGGAATGAGACTTGCCAAGTCACATTAATCATGCAACACACAAGGGGTTGTACACCACCTTGTTCTTGGGATTCCATTCCATTCTATTCTCTCCATCCTTCTCTCCATTATTCACCTCATTTCCAGTTGTATCATTAGTGTATATATTTTGGTTGATGCATTATTTTCTTTTTGGTAAATTATCATAGTTAAGAATTTAACTCTTGTTCCAAATGACATTTCCTGAGCCTACGGACTCTTTGAATGTGGGTTTGTCAGGGCGTTAAGGGCATAAGCCTGCTTTGGGGAGGACCCACTAACATTCCTATTTGGTGCACCAGTTAACTTCTTTTCCCTAACATTTTTGCAATTAATTTTATTTTGTTCATTTCCATCTTGACATCCATTTCATCGATGCCATAGTTGTCCTTTTTTATCTATCTTTCTTCCTCCTTTTCTTTCTCCATTCTAATGTTACCAAAGGTTCGCGATTAGTCATGGGGGTACGAGGCCCGATTTTTTCAATTTTCTCCTAGCCCCAAATTTTTTGATTTTCTTCTTAACCCCTACACCTTCGNTTCTCTCTCTCTTTCTCAGTTGCCAACTAAGGCCTGATGTCAATGTAATAAGGTGTTCACTCTTGTTGTCATGAACACCAATTTTGTTGAGTCTTGTAATGATGATCCATTCACAAGTCATCCCATTAGTTCCATTCAGTCAATAATCCCATACCTTCCCAATATTTTGTAAGGAACTCAAGGATGAGTTTTCATTCAGTCATGGGGGTATGATGAGATGCGATATCGCATATGTAATATCACGTCATCCCCTGCGATATTGCGTACGCAATATCGCGATATGCCACAAAATCTATAATAAGAGGCGGCTCTCCCTTGTTTCCTCATCCTAGGCTAGACAATAGGGAAACTCTAGCAAATTGATCACTCCAGAGATAGAATATTTTCCATGTGGCCATAGTAGGAGTCCTAAAGTGAACGAATCTTTATTTGAGCAAACATTATACCTGAACACAAGTTTGCGTACGGTAATAAAGATGAACTTCCTGGATAAACCTTGCAGTGCATGGAATAGGCTAATTAGGATTTTATTTATTGTTATTTACTACTTTCCATTTACATGCTTTATTAGGAATTAAATCTCTCTCAACCCTTCTCCCCTAGTTAAGTGCCTCAGTACGACCGCTTCGAGCACGTGCGTTACGCGTGGTGATCCCGGCAACAATTAGCGTTTGGTAGCCACGGTTGCATTGGTTCAGGGTGTGTATGGTAAGTGGGAACGGATGCTGACACTAGGTTAATTTAGACTTATTTCATTAGTTAGAGTTAGTAAATAGTCTCTTCAACCCTTGACCTCAATAGCATAGGAGATAAAAACAGAAAAGACCATAAAAATCATATACCTTGGACTTACTTAACCATACCATGACAAATACAAGTAAGTCTGGGAAGACAATGAATGATTAACCTTAAGTGTTCCATGAGGTGTGTAGGCACTTAGTCTAGGGAGTTCGACTGGATCACGTGTGTTACGCTCGTATTTGTATGGTTGAGTGTAGGGGTACCTCACCACTCATCAATACATAAAAGAAAATGCATATTTTTTGGTTATTTCATGTTTTGTAAATTTTTATGAATTTTTTTAGTTCTAAAAATTTTTATGACATTTTTGGCTTTTTTGAGCAACAAGAAAATGCTTCAAAAGTAAAAGAATGTAAAAAAAAAGGTAAACTTTAAGCTATAGGTAAATAAAGAATTCATTGTAAAGGGAAATGAGGTAACAAAAACAAAAATAAGTAAAGTATAAACTAGTCTATCGGGCTATAAGTACGTATAGCTACAGTGTTGTGAGCACATAGGGTGTAAGAAGGATCAGGAGCATATATCACTTATGCAAGTGTTTCCTAATCTTTGAGAGATTGGGAAATGTATATGGTCTATTTTGCACCAGTTTATATTCTCCATCTCCTTCGCTAACAACATTGAAGGGGAGCTCTCCCCATATCTCATCGATGGGTTCATTGTTGTTTACTTTGGCCTCTTTTGCTCTACCACTCCTTTCAATTTTATGGCAAATGATAGGAGTTTCTTCCTAAAGCTTCACTCTAGATCCTTGTTCTATATTAACATTGTTAATAGCTAAATGGACCACACTATACCATGGATAATGATTTCACCTCCTTCGTAAGGTAGATGGATTTCTTGGTGAATAGGTGAAGACACAACTTGCAATTGGGCTAGCCAAGGTCTTCTTAGGATGAGGTTGAATCCTAGTATTTCTTCTACCATCAAGAAATTTTTTGTTGTATGAAATTACTCTCCTACCACAAAATCTATAGAAATGGAGTCTTTGAGCACAACCTGTGATCCATTAAAGGATGTAAGGGCTAAAGTCATCATATGTTACATTTGTTTTGTGAGGTCCAAGTGTTCAACGATGGTGTAGGGTATGACATCGGTTGCCATTCCATCATCTATGTGTACCTTGTGTACTTTATATTGCCTAACACATATGGTTATAAAGAGAGGTGCCTTAGTTACTTTGCCATTTTGGAGGTTTCTCTTGATTTCGCTATCGTGAAATACCAATGATGTTCACCTCAATTCCTTGGGAAAAAGGAATACCATGACTGCATTGATAGACTCTTCATTAGTGGGGACATCCTTGCTAATAGGAATGGATGTCAACATCTTAACCAATGCCTCATGGTGTGTAGCAAAAGTCATGACCAAGTCATACAAGCTCAAGGTTATGTTCTTTTGTTTGAGTGATTATTTAACATGTTCCATGGAATTAAGGAAGTCTTTGTTATTAATCACTGATTTGTTGTTTTTAACTTCCTTTATGTACCCCAAAATATGAACTTCATGCTTGGGTTGTTGTTGTGTCCTAACCTACTTCTTTTCTTCTTTGAGTTTTCTTTTCTTCCATGGTTTACTTGTTGAAGCAGCCTAGGTTGTAGAAGTCATGGGAATAGATGAAATGTGAGTGGGCTTCAGCAAGCCCACTTCCTTCCCTAACTTAGACTGCATGTCATTGTTGTTCTTGGATTTCTATGCAACCTTCTTTCATTATTTGGTTGGGAATTTCTTATTATTCCTAGTTGGTTGTAAGGAAGAAGACATTGCATAGGTGATGAGTCGCCATTTAGTTAACTACGATATCATGTACGTGATATCGCAGCCTATCTCCTCATCTATAAATAAAAGGTAGATAATTCTGATAGGTAGTTTTTAAGTTAGTAGTTAAAAATTGTTAGATTAAAGTTTCTTTTTACATCTCTCAACCCTTTCCTCCTAGTTTATGCCCACAGTGTGGTGATTGTAATTGTATGACACCTTTATTCGAGTGTGACGTACTTGGACACGCACATGACCAGAAATAAAGATCGAGATTACTTTATCACTGCAGCATTCACTTAGCTTAATCATTTATTTAATTTTTATTTACTTCTTTCGTAGTTAATATCTCTTTACCCTAAACTCATGTTAAACGTGGAATGAGTATGACTTGATTACGAGCATTTAAGTGTAACTACTTGGTAACCCAATAGCGTACCTAGGATCTGCGGTTGGTAATCCTAGTGGTAGTCATGCACGAAGTCCAAGATGTGTACGGATGATTGAGGAAGAGATACTCGTTGCACTTAGGCTAGCTTAGATTCTCTCTCACCCTCTCTCTCTTAGCTTAGTTAATATTACCTTCCATTGTCTTCAGGAGTAGCATTAGCATAGAAACACATCATACACCTCATTCTAGACTAAACCATACATGACAAAGTTAATACTAGTCTAGATGGGAAGATAACGAACTGTGACCTAAGGATAACTATCTAGATACCACAACTAGCCCGTTTGCGAAGTTCGACTGGATCATGCGTGAAATGCTTGTATTCGTATGGTTGAGTGTAGGGGCACTCATCATTGGCACCGTTGTTGGGGATGGTGCTAGTTATCTAGATTAGTTATATCATACAAAGTCATTGTACAGGAATTAATGATATATCCTTTACGAAGAAATAATTACAAAAATTCACATATAAATTCACACACAATTGCACAACCATGCATCTCCTACAAGACTATAATAATGTCACACCTAGTGAGGAAATTCATTGGAGAACCAACAAATTATATGAAAATGAAGATTGGAGTACACAACCCGAGGTTGGGGGTTCTTATAAACATAAATAAAGGCAACATCGTCCCAATGCACAAAAGCATAACCTACTTGATGACGATGAACCCCCACTGGCCACCACAAGCCTACCACAAATACAAGAGGCTGTTCGAATCTCCTATAGGCATCATAAAGAGATCCGTCTACCTAGGCTCGATTTAAACAACTTTCCTAATTTCTCAGGAGGCTATGACTTAGATCTGCATCAACATTTACAAGCCTTCTACGATGCCTGTGCATGGAACAACATTGATAATGGTTGGAAAAAACTCAAGCTCTTCCCTATGACACTCGTTGGCCAAGCAAAAGTGTGGTATAGATCATTAAAACCAAATTCAATACGACGTTGGCCAACAATGGTAGAAGCCTTTAATGAAAGATATCAAGCCTACGCAAGAGTGTCAACCTTGAGGAAACAAATCCAAGAGTGGAAACAAGCACAACATGAACCCTTAGACATGGTCTTAGAAAGATATTATGCACTGTTAAATAATTGTCTAGGCCATGAGTTCTTCGAGGAAAGGCTAATGTACCATATCATTGATGGGCTTCATGATGCAACAAGAGAAACCCTAGGGATGTATGCCCAAGGTCAATTATATGAACTACGAACCCATCAAGTCCAAGAGCTTATTAAGCGGGTAGAAAAAGAAGAAGGAGAAATGGCTAGATGGGAGAGTGTTGAAAAACATCAACGAGACCAAAATCTCAACTTAACAAAGGTCCATAATCACAAAAAGGAGAAATCAACAAATCTCAAGGAGGAACAACCATCTTTGCTAGTATAACAATCATTAGAGGAAGTCGAGGCAA